>JACEIK010000799.1:261995-287799 GCA_018107945.1 Datura stramonium
TTAACTACAAATCACATGAGAATGCACAAATAACGATAGATAAACAAGACGAAATGAAGCATTTGAGTATCACTTGGGCATGCAATTCTGCCCAAGATCAAAGCACAATGAGGAAAAAACATATATGAAATTCCTAGACCTCTTTAAGAAGGTTCATATTAATGTTCCTCTTGTCGTGATGTTGCAAGAAACTATGTCAAGTACTAAATGAACATTATTAGAAATAAAATACTTTGACAGAATATGCCATAGTTGCACTAACTGAGGAGAGCACATTAAGAATCCATAACTAGCCAACCCCTAAGTCGAAGGATCCACGAAGTTTCACAATTAAACCATTGATTGGGCAGAAGGTGATCTAAAGCATTGTGTAATTTGGTGTAAAGCATCAACTTGATGTCGTAATCCATTTTGATAGATCACCACCATTGTGCTGCAGCTAGTTGATAGATCACTAGCCAGCCTGAGGGTTTCATTGAAAATATCTTAGTACATGTGGGGTCCTTTATATTTCTAGTGGACTTCATGATTCTAGATTTTGAGCAAGACCCTGAAGTTCCATTTATTTTGGGAGTTCCGTTTTTGGTAACAAGAAGGAACTTGATAGATGTGGTTGCAGGGCAACTGACATGAAAGCTCATGACAAAGTAGAAGTATTTGATGTTTATAAATATCTCAAATTTCCAACCATATATGAAGAACTTTCTGCCATCATAATGGTTATATTAACTCAAAGCTACCTCTCATCTCTTCACGAGATCCTTTGGAAAGAGCTCTGGTTGGAGAAAATATTTTTGGAGATGCAGATTCGAATAGGATAATGTAGTTACATGACATGGCAAGAATCTACATCTGGAAAGGGAACTTCAATCCATTTGATAGACCACTTGGGCCTCCACCCAAGCCATCTATTGAGGAGCCTCAAAATCTACAATTAATGTAGTTGCCAACCTATCTAAAATATTTTTTTTGGGAGAGGGTAATACCTTGCTTCTCAAGGATAGATTGAAGGCTATGGGATGGAAAAACTCCCATCCTTCTACATGCACAAGATATTTTTGAAGGACGGCCACAAGCCTAATGTGGAGCACCGTGGGAGATTAAATCCTATTTTGAAGGATGTGGTGAGAAAAGAAGTGATCAAGTGGCTAGACATAGGTATTACCTATCCCATCTCATATAGTAAGTGGGTCACGCCAGGACAATGTGTCCTAAAGAAAGGCGGGGATGAAAGTTATCACTGATGAAAAGGATAAGCTCATTTCTACGAGGATAGGCACATGGTGTAGGATATGCATGGACTACTGAAAGCGTAACTCAGCCACAAGTAAAGATCACTACCGTATCCCTTTATTGACCAAATGCTGGACAAGTAAGCAGGATGGGAATATTACTATTTCCTAGACGGCTACTCTGGCCCGAGTTCACACCGTGGACACGACAGGTACTTAGGATCACAAGTGACCCTAAGCAAACCCATGGTATAGAATACTTCTACTAAGACTAATCTGCTGACAGTAATATTAATAAAGTGAATGCTGACTAAAGATATAAGAAAATACTTATAAATAATAAAATCTGAATAAACTCTGATAATCCACGCTGAATCTATAAATACTGTTTGAAAGCCTCTAAAAAAATTGATGAGCTGCTGGGAAAAATCCCCAGATAACTCTATTATCTGAAACTAAAGAAAGAAATATAACTAAAAAAAGGAAATCCGGCCCTCGGCAAATGAGGATTTACCACTGAAGCTGCTGGAAAATCGACGAGAGACTGCGGTGTTGAGGCTGGGTACCTAAGCCTATATCATAAAATGATATAGAACATAAAATTATTCTATCAGTACTTTTAATGTACTATGTATGCAAGAAGGAACTAAAATCATACATATACTGAGTAATAATNATCTGAACTGTAACACTACAAATATAGACTTAAATTTGAAGATCTGCACTGGATTGAGAATCATGACTGTACTGGAGTGAACTGTACTATGGGAGAAACTATAACCAACATGTAACCATGCAAGCTAAACATGGCCACTGTACCTTGCTAGGAAATAGTGGCTGGCCTTAGTGATCACAGTATAGGCCCACTTGGGCTAGTAACCTACAATGGAAACTTAGTTTTGGGAACCTAGGTGCGCTGAACCCCAGCCCGCTCGGTGCTTAGTATTACTCCCACTGAAAATCCTAAATGTTTCTAACTATGTTGATATCTCAAAGTTGATGTCCTAAGGCTATGTCAGAACTACTTATCTGAAGTATTCTGAGAGTCTAAGGACCTGAAAGAAACTATGTTCTAAGACTTCTCAGAGCTTCTTTATCTTAAAGCGTCGTAACAGTCTAAAGAATGACTAACAAGTTGATAAACTGATACTACTGAGATTATTGAGTTTCTCAAAAGACTAATAAAAGTCAAACTAATCAACTGACATTTCTGAAGGATACTACGTATACTATGTATTGACTGAAAGTCTAAGACAGAACATACTAAAGAATTAACATTTTGCTCATGTATCTATAATAACATCCATAATTCCAGTAAAAATATCATAAAAATATAGCATTCATATCTGAGTTCTAAATCATGCAAGTTTTGTTCCAATATCATACTAAGGTTAAGGTTAAGGAAGCAATTTGTTGGAATAAAACTAAGACATGAATATCCACTAGGAATGATCATACAAACTTAGAGATTTAAGAAGGTTTCAAGAATTTCTTAACCAATTGGAAACCCTAGCTTCAAACTTCTACAGAACTAAAATTTAGAAAGTTTTTTGAAAATAGTTTGGGACACAAGGGGGAAAAGAAACCCTTTTTTAAGTAGCACATACCTGAAGGAGGATCCCTGAGACTTAGCTTGGAAGGTCTAAGAAAAGATTAATGCCCTATCTCTTGCTTGGAACTTTCTATCTAGTTTCTCTGCGTGTTTTCGAAAGGATGAGGAGAGAGGGTCATCTAATCCCCTAAATCCCCTTTTAAATATCCCAATACGACATAGTTTAGGAGCTAGGATCTTAGAATTTTTACAAAATGCCCCTGAAAACTGTAATTAAAATTCTACATATCAAGTGGTTCGACTCAACCTATGATTCGTACCAGGATCATATGATCCATACTAACGTCCATGGATAGGGGTTCTACTCAACACCATTCTCTGAAGTTTTTCTCAGAAGTCTACCACAATCTATGAGATCTTACTATGGGTCTTGCTACGATTCATAACTTCCTCAAAGCCTATTGAACATTTCTTTGAAACTCAAATCACGACTGGATGGGATGAATCGTACCTATCAACCATGAGTCGTACCTTGGCTCATGGTTTTTCCCAAAATTCCTGACCTCTTCTCTGAACTTCGCATAACTGGTCAGTACAATTCGTACCGGATGGTACAAATTGTGACATGCAATTCGTGTGTCTCCTAGTTACCCATACTAGTTACGACTTGTACCACTGTCCTATGAGTCATACTGTGACTCATACTGAGGCTTTTTTTTCCAATTTTCTGCATGGTCACATTTTATTTCTGAAGGTTAGTCCTAGGGATTTCTAGGGTGTCACAACATTTCCCCCTTGGAAACATTCGTCCTTGAATGAAGACTAAGTAAGATGGAAACTGGGGAAACAGTTACAATCCCGAACTGAAAACTAGTAACTGATTATTGAAGGAGTGACTGGCTCCGAACATAGATGGACATATAGACTGAGTTTTGCTACTAGAGTACACCTTAAAACTTGAATAAAGCTGAAGGGTATGTAATTTTATAAAGTACTGAGGAGGAATTTAGTACCTGCTGCTGAAACTAAGCTGGAAGGGAGTAGGTGAAGGTATTTAGCCATCATGTCTGCTTCTGCTTCCCATGTAGTTCCCTCAACTAGCTGGTTCCTCCATAAAATCTTTACTAAAGAGACCTCCTTGTTGCTCAGCTTATGAACCTGATGGTCTAGGATCTGAACTAGAACTTTTTTGTAAGAGAGGCTATCCTTTACAACAACCGCTTTTTAGAGGCACTATTGAGGTCGGGGAACCGATGCACTTCTTCAACATGGACACATGAAGACTTGGTGCACCGATCCTAACTCTACAGGCAAATCCAAGTCATAAGCCACATTGCCAATGCATCTCAGGATCATGTAAGGACCAACATATCTGGGACTGAGCTTTCCTTTCTTCACGAATCTTATCACCCCTTTATACGTGAGATTTTCAAGTATACCTAATCATCCACAGCAAACTCTAACTCCCTTCTTCTTACATCCGCATATGAAATCTATCGACCTTGAGCTATTTTCAGTCATTCCCTCATAAGTCGAACCTTCTGCATATCCTCATGTACTAAATTAGTTCCTAATAAGGTAGCTTCGCTAACCTCAAACCACCCTATGGGAGATCTGCACCTACTACCATATAACGCCCCGACAGGTCCATCTGAATACTGGAGAGGTAGCTATTATTGTAAGCAAACTTGATAAGAGGTAGGTGATCATCCCAATAGCCCTTGAAATTTATCATGTAAGCCCTCAACATATCCTCAAAAGTATGAATAGTGTGCTCAACCTAGGCATCTGTCTGTGGGTGAAAAGTTATGCTGAGGTTGACTTGAGTACCAAGTCCCTTCTAAAATGACTTCCAGAAGTGCGAGGTGAACTAAGTACCCTTATCCGAAATAATAGACAAGGGAACTCCATGTAGTCTAGCAAACTCCAAGATATAAAATCCAGCATAATCCTCTGCTTAGTCTTTTGTCTTTACTAGTAGGAAAATTGCTGACCTAGTCATCCATTCCACAACCACCCAAATTGAGTTTTGCTTTCAGCCGTACTAGGTAAACCCGTGATAAAGTCCATGTTTATCTCTTCCTACTTCCAAGTAGGAATGCTGATATCCTGAGTCATACCCCCAGGTCTCTAATATTCAATTTTGACCTGTTGATAGTTTTGACACTTAGCCGCAATTCTGCAATGTCCTTTTTCATGTCATTCCACTAGTAGACTTCTGTAGATCATGGTACATCTTGGTAGCACCTAGGTGGATAGAGTACCTTGAGCTATGTGGTTCCGCTAGTATTCGCTACCTCAAGTCATCAACATCTGGAACACACAACCGGCCCTGATATCGGAGCACCACATCTCACCCTTTGGAGAATGCTTCCACCTCTTTCGTCAGGACTGCTTCCTTCAACTTGAGCACTATTGGGTCTTCATCCTACTTTGACTTAACCTCTACTACCAGGGAGGATTCTAACCTAGTCTAGACTACAACTCCATCTTTTGTTGAGCCAACAAACTAGACCCCTAACCAAGCCAGGCTATGGATATCGCTTGCCAATTCCTTTTTACCCTCTTCGACATAAGAAACACACCCCATACACATCCTCCTGAGGGAATCAACCACTACATTGGCCTTGCTCGGGTGATACAACACACTCATATCATAGCCCTTCAATTATTCCTGCCATCTTCTCTAGTGAAGATTTAAATCCTTCTAGCTGAACATATATTGTCAAGTCACGTAATCATTGAAAATATGCACATGAAACCCATAAAGGTAGTGCCTCCAAATCATGAAGGTAAATACCACCGGTGCCAGTTCAATATCTAACTCGGATAGTTCTTCACATGAACCTTGAGTTGTCTGGAAGAATAAGCTATCACCTTACCATGCTGCACTAGAACACAACCAAGGCAAACTCTGGAGGCATCATAATAGATCACAAACCCATCTGAACCTTCTAGTAGAGTCACAACTGGGGATGTAGTGAGTCTAGTCTTCATCTCCTGAAAGCTCTTCTCACATGCATCAGACCACCGAAACTGTACATTTTTTTTAGTTAGTTTGGTCAAAGGGAAGGTAATGGAGGAGAACCCTTCCATAAACCATCTATAATAACCGGCTAGAGCCAAGAAACTAATGTCTGATGGATAAGTGGGTCTTGGCCAGTCCTTGACTGCCACTATCTTTTGAGGATCTACCTGAATACCTTCTCTAGAGACCACATCGCCAAGGAAGACAACTTATTTCAGATAGAATTCACACTTGCTGAATTTGGCGAACAACTGGTGGTCCCAAGGAGTATGCAAAACTATTCTCAGATGGTCTGCATGCTCCTCCTCTGTCCTAGAGTAAACCAGAATATCATCTATAAAGACAATAATGAATATGTCCAGGTACTCTTGAATACCCTATTCAACAGATCCACAAATCATGCAGGAGCATTGGTTAGTCCAAAAGACATAACTACATTTTCGTAGTGACCATATTAAGTTCTGAAGGCTATTTTTGAAATGTCACATTCTCTAATACTGAGGTGGTACTATCCTGATGTGAGATCTATCTTGGAAAAATAACTAACTCCCTTAAGTTGGTCGAACAAGTAATCAATTCTGGGTAGATGATACCTTTTCTTGACTGTGACTTTGTTCAGCTAGCGGTAATCGATGCACATTCTGGGTGTACCATTTTTCTTTCTAATGAATAGGAGTGGGGTACCCCAAGGAGAGATACTAGATCTGATGAAGCCCTCATCTAGAAGGTCTTTAGCTATTCCTTCAACTCCTTAAGCTCCACTAGAGCCATTCTATTAGGAGTGATAATGACATGGATAGCGAAAGACTCTAAAAAATTAGAAGATAAAAAGGGGAAGGAATTGATTCTTGAAAAGAGAATAAACAAGAAATAGTGAATCAATTAAAAAGAAATAGAAGAAGAAAAGGGGGGAGGGAACTCAATCAATGAATTTTACCATTAAAGAAATCCAAGCTATGGTTCAAAGTAGAACAAAAAGGGAATAACCCAAAGAGAACCTACAAAGGTCTCCACAAGTCACAAGGCAGGGCGGCGGCTTGAAAGCTTACCTTATTATTAGAGAAAGGTTTGGAACCCTAACCAACATTTTGGATTTTGGAGTTTTCACGGCCGCTACTAATATATTCAAACTTAGTTACAGTGAAGAGAAAGAACCCATTTATATATAATCCTAGAAGGTGCTGGTCAAAGACTCAATTAAAAAAAACTATATTCCCTTGGGACATAGAAGGCTAGCCACACTTCGATTAATGTAGTCAACATAGATTAAAATAAAACATTAAATGGCATAGAAAGCTACCACACACAAAGTCCTAGGAAGTCAACATAGAATAAAACAACTGTTAAATATAATTCTAGAAACTTATTTAACAAATGCTGCAATATTTTCTCTATTTGGGGGCTGATTTGGGCCCCAGTCTATCTCCTCTTGGACTTTAATTTAGGCCTCCAAATAGATTTAAGACTTGAAAAAAATATCTTTATTGGGCTTGAGATCTTCTTCCATCACAAGACACTTTTTAATAGCAAAATGCAGCCCATTTAAGTATATCTTGAAATTCCTTATTCGATGGAACTTCTAAATCTTTATCCATGTCTATTAATGAAATTGAGCTACCAAGGATTCTATCATTCTCTTCTTCTTAGAGAAGATTCATCCTCGAATCTTGACATTGATTATATTTGCACCTTCATTGGATTTGAGCCTTTTTAGTTGCTATCATTCTCCTCCATTTAAAGAAGAATTTTCCTCAAAGCTTTACCAATACCTTCAACCAACATGATAATCAAAATTAATAGGAGGTAAACAAAGGAAGTAGAGCAAGCATTTGGTAAAAATAACACTAGATAGTGACCATGCAACCACTTAAGCCATTTAGTTCTTTTATGCAAAAACACCCCTTTAAATATCCAAGCACTACATCATTTAACGAAATAATGTATTACCCACACAAGCAGAAAAAATATAATTCATAAGCTCTTTAAATAATAGAGAGTCATTAGCTAGACCGAAAGCATATGAATACCAAATAAACATACCATATTTTCTCTTGCTAAATAACTTAACCTCACCATTAGATATACCATAGTCAAGATATGGATCAGACACAATTCTTTTTAGAAGTGACTTGGATTGAACTTGTAAAAAAGGATCTTCAGAACATGATAAAGATACTATGAACTTAGCAACCTGTGAGCACTTCTCCTTATCTACACTTGAGATATTACATTCATCGTTTAGCTCAACATTCTCAACATCTATGGCTTCAAATGTTTCATGTGTCTCACTTCTTTCATTGGCATCTTGTCCAGTGATATTCTCAAACCATAACATATTAGAGAACACTTTAAGTCTTCTCCAATTTCTTCCCACAATAAGTTATTGTACACTTTAAAATACCAACCAATGTTAGTTTCTTCTTCAAATGAGGTACTATCATCCTCATAACAAGGTACTTCCTACAATTTCTGCATGGATTGAGAAGTGATACTAAAACAAAAAAGATTTAGCAAATTAGAGTGTGAACAAGATTCATTCTCTCTCAAATTTCCTTGGACCTTTTCTGTTATACCCCAGGAGCTCAAAGGTCGGACCCGAGAGTTGAAAAGGGGAAAATGTAAAATTTATGTTGCAGACTCAGGACGATTTGTGGGATGACTCGTGAGGACAACCCATGAGTCATTAGGTGACTCGTGGGGAGTCCAGTGTTGTGTATCAAGAGTTTGGAGGGAAGGGTCCTCAGGGGCATGGCAACGACTCGTGGTCATACCGCTTGAGTCGTTAGTTCAGTCGTAGGGTGAGGAGAAGCAAAAGAGAAGGAGGTAAAATAGTGTACTTAACGAAAACCGACCACGACTCACTGGAGGAAGTAACGAGTCCTGGTGTGAGTCGTGGGATGAGATAAGTGAGGAGTAATAAGTTTGAGAAAGTGAGCTTAATGATTGGTGACCAAGAGTCATGGTCACCCTGACGAGTCGTTATGTTAACCGTTATAAGCCCAGGAGATCAGACGAGGAAGTGTACTTGAGGGCATGGAAACGAATTGTTTGCCCCAATGACGAGTCGTCAGGTCGTCCGTTAGGACCACCTGGCAGTAATTTGCTGCGAATTTAGTATGGGCCTTTTTGTAATTCCTAAGTTCCTAAATCCTATACCACATCGTTTAAGGCTCGTTTTATGTGGGTTTGAAGAGGAGAAAAACCTATTCTAAGTTATTCCTTCCATGCATGCAAACTTGAGAGGTTGAAGAGGTGATCTAGAGCTATTCTTCAAGGTTTTCATTCAAATTCTTCATGGGCAATCAGAGAAGTAATAGAATCAACCCTATCCAGGTATGTAGAGTTATGAGTGGGTGTCTTCTTCAACAGACATCTCCAATTTCCATCTAATTATGAGAATTTCCTACGATCAAGTATGGGGTTTCTACCTAAATGCAAGAATCTTCAATTTCTTTACATGGGTATGAATTAATTATGATTTTATTATGAATTGTGAAGTATGGGCTGATTTTATAGTATTTTCAACAAAAAAAATTATATTTCTAGTCTTATGAATGTGGAAGCCCATTGATGATACGATCACGAAAAGTGAGATTTGTGAAGTAAATGTGAAAATGATGAGATATTATGACGAAATGCATGATTTGAATCTACCCATGTCTATAATTATATTTTCAATGAGAATTGATTATTTCTAAGTATGATAAAGCTTTGAGAAATGCCCATATGTTATGTCAAAATAATGATTTTCCTGAACTAGGCTTACTACATTATTTTGGAGCAAAGACTCCCAAATTTTACATTCTAGCTTGTGGTATATTTTGAGTTAACTCTTACTATGAATAGCTTACCACATGGATTTGGAGCAAAGGCTCCCAAGTATGTATTCAACTTGTGGTATGTTTTGAACTAAAGCTTCTCATATGCATAATTTCGTATTGAGATGTATTGATCATTGAGCTTCGTCAATAGAAGATGTTGAGATTCGTTATATACGATGTATAGCAATGCATGTTTTTGGGAGAAGAGTCTAGCACCGTGCGGGCTAAGAAATGATCACCCTATGCCCTAGAACTACATGCCAATGTAGGTTGATACTATTATATTATTGGGACCTTCCTTTTGAGCTATCCCTAGCCCTAGTGGCCCATGAGCTTGATATCGATATCATTGTAGCATCCTTAGCCCTGGAAAGGTTTTGGACGACTCTGCCCACTTGAGTGTAATATTAGGGACCACGTAAGCTCTATCATGGTATGTCGGTTAAGTGACGAGTCTCCCATTGTCTATATGATTCAGATTTGCATATTCATTACTCATGGTTATTATTTTATACATGCATGTTCTAAAAGAAAGGTTTGACTCAATGTTCAACTTTTCTATAAATGTCATGTTTCATCTTGAGTTATTCGGAAAGTAAGTTTGATGTCATAAAGTTATGTATCACGGTTTAAAAGATCATGATTTCAAAAATGTAATGTATGCAAGCCCTACCCCCTCAGCTAATGATGTTTATGTTTTGACGCACTGCATTTTCATAAAGTTATTTTATTTTACCTTAACGGTTTTACTTACCTTGCATACCTGTGACTATGTACCGACCCACATACTTTCTATGATATATCATTTCATGATACAGACCAGCTCTCAAGTTCATTCCTCTCGCTCTTAGACAACTTATTGGAGTTAACGTCTCGTTTGTTGGTGAGTCCTCATCTTCCGAGACCGACTATCTATCTTTTCTTTATGTATTTTAGTTTTCAGCTTGTTGAGTTAGTTGGGGTCTTGTCCCATCAACTCATCTTGCTTGGGGAGGCTATACAAACATATGTATGTATTCTTCTTTAGACTTTATATTCAGATGTTAGTATTTAAGTTAGACTTTCATGATGGTATTGATCGTTATTCAGCTTTTGATTGGAGTTATATGTATGCTTATGTTTCATGGATCGACTTGGGGTTTCTCAGAGCTCCTTGTCCCGTGTTACGATTCGGCCTCCGCTCGGGTCAGTGGAAAAACTTGGTATCGTGAGCAATAGGTTTGAAGTGTACTAGGTGTCCGAAAGCCACGTTAAATAGAGCTTTTTTCATGGGTGTGAAGCGTTCCAAACTTATGATGAAGAGGCTACGAGATGTTTAGGAAATGTTCCCTTCATTCATGATCTATGTCGTGTGACGAAAAGTCTTTCTATCCTTATAATTTGTGATATTCGCAATTGCATAATAATGGCTTCTCAACGAATGAACGAAAGATGGAATGGAGGTAGAAGTCCACTTCAGAATAGAAATTGTTAAGGCACCGCCTAGGCCCACCAAATAAGAGCCTCAGCATTTGGGAGCCAAATTCTCGCCCATGCCGGTCCCGTGCCGCTATTAAGATGCTTGCGTGTGCCTTGATCAAGCCAGTTCAATCAGCAAGCCGTTGTGCATGTTCCTCAAAAAGGTAAACGCAAAGGGCAACTCGAGTCGAGACTTCTTGAGGATGAACCCGTTAGAGTTCCTTGGGTCCAAGGTAGATGAGGACCCACATGTTTTTGTTGACGAGATTCTCAACATCACCTAAAGTCATGGGGACGTAATGGGGTTGGAGTGCGTCGAGTTAGCCTCTTATCAGCTAAAAAGGGGCTGGGTGGATACCAGTTTCGTCAATGGAAGCATAGCAGTCACAGAGTGTGTCCTGGTCACTTGGGAAGAGTTCTAGGTTGCATTTCTTGACCAATTCTTCCTCGAGACGAGGAGTTGAATACGTATGAATTCGTGAACTTGAATCTAGGAAGAATGACTTTCAAGAGTATGCCCTTGAGTTCCTACCTTTCGCCTATCAAAATATTCCCTGCAGTTGGTACCAATCGTAGGATGTGAGTGAGTAGATTCGTCCGTGGAATCATGGGTTATTTGGACAAAGATTGCAGACTGCCATGCTTTTACCAGATATGGACTTTCCTCACATAGTGTGTTGTACTCCCGTGATGGAGGCGGCACATAATGAGAGAGGGAGTCAAAGAGGGCCAAGATCGAGGACCACAAATTCTCTCGCAGCTTCCTGGTGGGCACCGACAAGAGACTCACCAAAGATCATCTTGCATTTGAGTGTGCCATCCAATCCTAGACATGATCGAGAGGGTTAGCATCAGGCTCAAGGGTAAGAGTAGTAGACCCACGTATTCTAACATCCAATCTTGTCGCAGATATGGTCAGGAGCAGACATGCCAATGCTAGGAAGGTTCAGGTGCTTGTTTTCAGCGTGGGAAACTCTGACACATGCTTAGAGATTGTCCATTTGCGAGGCAAAGATCATGTTGGGGGCGGAGGCCCAGCTCTTCTAGTTCAGCAAACTCTCCGCACAATTTAAGACATCGTGAGCATCTACTAGCATAGCCGGCGGCCGCTGCATTAGATTTATGCTTTAGCATCCCGCCGGAGCAGGAGTTCTCCCCGGATGTGGTCACGAGTATGTTGCGAGTTTTCCATATTGATGTATATGCTTTGTTAGATCCGGGAGGGCTACCTTGTCTTTGTGACACCTATGTGGCCAGTAGCTTCGAGTCGCATCAATGTCTTGTTAGAACCCTCCGTTTCTACTCTAGTAGGTGACTAAATTATACTAGATTCGCTTGTATAGAGGTTGCCCATTCTTAGTCCTTCATTAGTCACCTCAGCTAGACCGAGGTAGAGTTAGCCATGACCGATTTCGATGTTATTCTTGGTATGGATTGGCTATTTGCATTCTATGCTTCAATTAATTGTAGAACCCGCATTAGAGTTCAAATTTTTAAAGGAGCCACTATGTAATGGCGGTGTCTCGCCTGTGCCTGTGTGGTCGATTCATTTCCTACCTTAAGGCCAGGAAGATGATTTCTAAAGGTTGCATGTACCATCTAGTTAGGGTTAAGAATGTCGAGTCCGAAACCCGACTATCCAACTCGGCCCAAAGAGTACGTGAGTATCCAAAGGTCTTTCCCGATGATTTTCCGTGTGTTCCCCCCGAGCGGGAGATTGATTTCAAAGATTAACTTTCTTCTCCCGACACGTAGCCTATATCTTTTCCTCCTAGCAGATGGCTCCAACTGAGCTAAAAGAGGTGAAGGATCAACTGAAGGACCTATTAGATAAGGGCTTTATTAGGCCGTATAAGTCTCCCCATGGGGTGCACAAGTTTATTGTTTGCCCCAAAGAAGGATGGTTCGCTTGGAATGTGAATTAACTATCGATACGCTAAACAAGTCACCATTTAAATAGGTATCCTTTACCCAGGATTGATGCCAGATCATTTGATTAGCTTAAGGTTTCCAAGTGTTTCACCAAGATTCTGATCTCGGTCCGGTTACTGTGAGCTCAGGAGAGTGACATCCCAAGACCACTTTCGACTCGGTACGGTCACTAAGAATTTGTTGTTATGTCTTTGGACAAACCAATGTTCCTATACTTTTATGGATCTCCTCGAATAGGTGTTCACGGCATATTTGGACATGTTCGTGATTGTGTTCATTGATGACATCCTTATATACTCTCGGAGCGAGGAGGAGCATGCCGCTCACTTGAGAGTAGTGCTTCAGACCCTCAAGGATTGTCAGTTGTATGCAAAGTTCAGTAAGTGTGAGTTTTGGTTGGACTCGATGGCTTTTTTGCGCTATGTGGTATCGAGTGAGGGCATAAAGGTAGATTCTTAGAAAATTGAAGCGATGAAAAATTGGCCTAGATCGGTGAATCCTTTAGACATTTGGAGTTTCTTGGGTTTAGCTGGATACTATCAGAGGTTTGTTGAGGGTTTCTCCTTCATTGCAACACCTTTGACCAAGTTGTCTTAGAAGAAGGTAAAGTTCCAATGGTCGGAGGCTTGTGAGAAAAGCTTCCAAGATTTGATGATTCGACTCACTTCAGCACCAGTGTTGACCCTAACTGAGGGTGCTGATGGATTTGTGGTGTATTCTGATGCGTTGAGAATTGGACTCTGGTGTGTATTGATGCAGCGAGGGAAGGTGATAGAATATTCCTTTAAACAATTGAAATTCTATAAGAGTAATTACCCGACCCATGATCTTGAGTTGGCCGCGGTGGTATTTGCATTGAAGATATGTCGGCATTACTTGTATGGGGTCCATATGGATGTGTTTATAGACTACAAGAGCTTGCAATATGTATTCGCTCAGAAAGATCTCAATTTACGATAAAGGAGGTGGATGGAGCTACTTAAGGACTACGATATGAGTATCCTTTACCACCCGGGTAAGGCTAATGTGGTAGCGGTCGCACTTAGTAGGCTCTCTATGGAGAGTGTGTCCCATGTGGATGAGGGAAAGAAGGAGCTAGTGAAAGATGTCCATTGACTTGGAAGATTTGGATTTAGATTGGTCGACTTGACAGACGGCGATGTTGTTGGGCAAAAAGGATCAGAATCGTCCATGGTGACGGATCTTAAAGCTAGACAAGATGAGGATCCCATTTTGGTAAGGATGAAGGAAGCCATTCAAAGTTAGAAGGTGAAGGTCTTCTCCCAAGGGGGAGATGGTGTGTTGAGGTACAAGGGTTGCCTATGTGTTCCAGATGTCGATTATTTGAGGAGTCGGTTGTTGCATGAGGCTCATGGATCGAGGTACTCTATTCATCCAGCTGTTACCACGATGTATCATGACTTGCGGGAAATATACTGGTGGAATGGCATGAAGATTGATATTGCGGAATTCATAGCCAGGTTCCCTAACTGTCAGCAAGTAATAGTCGAGCATCAAAGGCCGGAAGGCGTACTTTAGGATATTAGCATTCCCACTTTGAAGTGGGAAAATATTAATATGAATTTCATTACAAGCCTAGCTTGTACTCGTCGACACTTTGATTCTATTTGGGTGGTTGTAGATAGGTTAACCAACGCTGCACACTTTCTACCAGTAAAAACCATAGGTTCAGCGGATGATTATCCAAAAGTTTATATCCCGAAGTTGTTTCGATTAGATGGAGTTCCCTTGTCTATTATTTCAAATTGAGTTACTTAGTTTACTTCTTAGTTTTGGTGATCTTTTCAAAAAAGGCTTAGGACTCAGGTTAAAGTCAGCACAGTATTTCATTCGCAAACGGATGGTCAAGCGGAGCGGATGATTCGATCTCTCGAAGACATGTTAAGAGCCTGCGTGATGGACTTGAAGGGTAGTTGTGATGATCACTTTCCCCTGATCGAGTTTGCTTACAATAACAGCTACCACTCCAGTATCCAAATGGCACCGTTCGAGGCTCTCTATGGGCGGAGATGTAGATCACCCATCGAATTTTTTTAGGTTGGTGAGGCAGCTACGATGGGGCCAGATTCGGTTCATGAGGCTATGGTGAAGGTTCAGTTGATAAGGGACAGACTGAAAACCGCTCAGAGTCATCAAAAGTCATATACTGATGTGAGGAGGAGAGAGTTGGAGTTCGAGGTGGACGATTGGGTATTTCTTAAGGTATCTCACATGAAGGGAATCATGCAGTTTTGAAAGAAAGGAAAACTCAGTCCTCGCTATGTTGGCCCCTACCGAATTATGAGGAGAGTTGGTAAGGTAGAGTATGAGTTGGACGTTCTCTCAGAGCTATCTTCCGTGCATCCTATGTTTCATGTATCGCTTCTAAAGAAATGTTTGGGAGATCCAGCTTTAGTAGTTCTGGTGGACAGCGTTGGTGTACAGGATAACCTTAGCTATGAGGAAGTTCCGGTGGAAATATTGGATAGTCAGGTTCGGAGTCTAAGGAACAAAGAAGTAGCTTCAGTTAAATTATTATGAAGGAATCAGCATGTTGAAGTTGTGGGAAGCCGAAGCGGATATGATGGCTAGATACCCACATTTATTCTCTACAGGCTCAATTCCGACTTGAGGTATCAGTTTTGCGTTATGACTCTATTTAGTTTAATGTTCTGTTCATGCATGCAAGTTTCTTTTATGTATATGGGTGTGTATGTGATTTGTGAATTCAATTCAATTGTATATTTGAAATCGGCGTAGTCATACTGTTAGTTTTCGGGTTAAATGATCAGTATTTGAAAATGATATTTACATGTTTCTATTTTCTGCTTGTTTCCAACATTTGTGGATGAATTCTCCCAAGGGGGAGATATTGTTATACCCCGGGAGTTCAAAGGTCGGACCCAGGAGTTGAAAAGGGGAAAATGGAAAATTTATCCTGCGGACTCAGGACGAGTCGTGGGATGACTCGTGAGGACAGCCCACGAGTCGTCAGATGACTCATGGGGAGGCTAATGATGTTTATGATGATTTTGGAGTGGAATGTCCCCATGGGCCTGGCAAAGACTCGTGGTCAGACCCCACGAGTCGTTAGGTGAGCCGTGGGGTGAGGCGAAGGAAAAGAGAAGGAGGTAAAACAGTGTACTTAGCGAAAACCGACCACAACTCTTTGGAGGAAGTAACAAGCCGTGGTGTGAGTCATGGGATGAGATAAGTGAGGAGTAATGAGTTTGAGTTAGTGAGCTTAGCGATTGGTGACCACGAGTCATGGTCACCCTAACGAGTTGTTATGTTAACCGCTATGAGCCCAGGAGATCAGACGAGGCAGTGTACTTGGCGGGCATGGTAACGAATCATTTTCCCTAATAACGAGTCATTAGTTCGTCCATTAGGACCACCTGGCAGTAATTTCCTGCGAATTTAGTAAGGGCCTTTTTGTAATTCCTAAGTTCCTAAATCCTATACCACGTCGTTTAAGTCTTGTTTTATGTGGGTTTTAAGAGGGGAAAAACCTATTCTAAGTTATTCCTCTGATGCATGCAAACTTGAGAGGTTGAGAGGTGATCTAGAACTATTCTTCAAGGTTTTCATTCAAATTCTACTTGGGCAATCAGAGAAGTGATAGAATCAATCCCTTCTAGGTATGTAGGGTTATGAGTGGGTGTCTTCTTCCACACTCACGCTCAATTTCTATCTAAATATTAGAAATTTCTATGATCAAGTATGGGGTTTCTGCTCAAATGCATGAATCTTCAATTTCTTTACATGGGTATGAATTAATTATGATTTTATTATCGAATTGTGAAGCATGGGCTGATTTTTTTATGTTTTCAACAAAAACAATTATATTTCTAGTCATATGAACGTGGAAGCCCATTGATGATATGATCATTAAAAGTGATATTTGATAAGTAAATGTGTAAATGATGAGATATTATGATGAAAAGCATGATTTGCAGCTACCCATGTCTCTAATTATGTTTTCGCTGAGAATTGAGTATTTCTAAGTATGATAAAGCTTTGGGAAATGCCCATATGTTAAGTCTAAATGATGATTTTCCCAAACTAAGCTTACCAAATTTTTTTGGAGTGAAGACACCAAAATTTTACATTCTATCTTGTGGTATGTGTGGAGTTAAGTCTTACCATGCATAGCTTACTATATGTATTTGGAGCAAAGGCTCCCAAGTATGTATTCACCTTGTGGTATGTTTTCAATTAAAGCTTCTCATATGCATGATTTCGTATTGAGATGTATTGATCATTGAGCTTCGTCAATAGATGATGTTGAGCTTCATTATGTATGATGTAGAGCATTGCGTGTTTTTGGGAGAAGAGTCTAGAACCGAGCGAGCTAATGGTCGATCACCCTATGCCCCAAAACTATGCAGCAATGTAGGTTGATACTATTAATTTATTGGGGCCTCCCTTGTGAGCTATCCCCAGCCCTAATGGCCCATGAGCTTGATATCGATATCATGGTAGCGTCCTTAGCCCTGACAAGGTTTTGGACGGCTTTTCCTACTTGAGTGTAGTAGTCGGGACCACATAAGATCTATCGTGGTTTTTCAATTAAGTGACGAGTCTCCCGTTGCATATTCTTTACTCATGGTTATTATTTTATACATGCATGTTCCAAAAGCAAGGTTTGACTCAATATTCAGCTTTTCTATAAATGTCATGTTTTAGCTTTGAGTCATTCGAGTCACTTTGATGTTATAAGGTTATGTATCATATGTTATGAAAAGATCATTATTTCAGAAGAGAATGCATGCAAGCCCTACCCTTAGTAAATGATGTTTATGGTTTGACTACTGCATTTTCATAGTGATTTTACTTACCTTAGCAGTTTTACTTACCTTGCATACTCGGTACATTCCACATACTGACCGCATACTTTCTATGCTGTATCATTTCATGATACAGAACCTGGCTCTCAGGTTCAGCGTCGCTCTTAGATAGCTTATCAAAGTTAACATCTACTTGTTGGTGAATCCTCATCTTTCGAGGACTAGACTCTATATCTTTTCTTGATGTATTTATGTTTTTAGCTTGTTGAGTTAGTTGGGGTCTTGTCCCATTAACTCGTCATGTTTAGAGGCTATTCTGACATATGTATGTATTCAGCTTCGGATTTTACATTCGTATGTTATATTTAAGCTAGACTTCCTCTATGATGGTATTGATGGTATTGGGGTATTTCGGGGCTCCTTGTCCCGTGTTACGATCCGGGCCTCTGTTCGGACCGTGACATATTCACTCAAGTTATCATGCACCTATCTTACATCACATTGTGGTAGAATGCTCGCATGAGAAGAATAATTAAAAAAGGAAGGATCACTCCCAATTTGAGTTATGTCTTCACTTAAAACTTTGGCCTAATGAATTTGTGGTGTACGTTTTGTTTCATTTGAAACAAATAGATCATCAATATGGCGATACCACATGAGACAATCAAGGTCAAACTTATCTTCAACTTGCAATTATTTCCATGAATCATTGGCTTTTACACTTTTCAAATCTTCTTTAAAACTGAATTTCCTTACTTCATGCAATTGGTGTTCCAACTCTTCATTGATTTTTTCTTTATTGACCTGCACATTTGGAACACAAATACTAGAAAACAAATGAGTTAATTAGTTAGAGCTTGAACAAGAATCTCTCACACTTATGCACTCCATTATTTAACTATTATTCTTTTTTAATCACTCAAATGCACTAGTTCACTATTTATTTTACCTCTCAAACTCACATCACTCAATTGCGTCCACTAATTCTTAATTTTTCAAAACTCACTCTTTTCTCTCATTAGTTCCTCTCCTTTTTCTCCCCTTGAGTTATTAAGTTGCTCACCCTTACTTCTCTCTTTCTTTTTTCTCTCATACTTACTTTAATTTGGTGCAGAGAAGTTTGTCAATGCACTAGCACTAGCTTCATGTACTTTCCAAGAATCCCTCTTTTATTCCTTAGAGGACTTCTAAGGTCAGCTCTTGATGCAATTAATGTTCCTTCAAGACCTTTCACAAGGAGTCAAGCAAGATAGCTACAAGATCTACAAGGTCCTTTCATGAAAAAGGAGGCACTTGAGTGTATATGGGAGACTTTTAAAGGATTCCATGTTTGGATCGTAGCTTGGGAAGAAGAGGGAACACAAGATGGCCAAAGAAGTGCAGAAAGTGGGTAGAAGTGAAATTGGCTAATCTTGAAATTCAAGGAGAAAAAGACCATCCATATAAGGTCCTTACTCATTAAGGGCGTATTTGTAACATTCCTTTTTTTTTGCTTACTTAGTATAAATAGGGGCTCTTTTAATTTTCATGGTAGATTTTCATGACTTTGAACAAACAATATTTTGAATGTAGTAGATTTCTAAGTTTTTGTCAAGCTTTTGATTGTTAATTGTATAGAGAACAGGGTTGCAAGGGAATCATCTCCCTTGAGGTCTTCTTAAGAACTAGGTGTTTCTTCATTTGAGAATTGGAGGTCCTTGTGCCTTTTCATAAGGGTTGCTAATTCCAATCACTTTATGCCTAGTTTGTTATCTTTCTTTAATTTCTTGTATCATTTGGTATTTAGTGATAGAATTAGTATTGTTCTTACAATACTAATCTTGGGATTTTGGAATTAAGTTAATAAAATCGAGATTCCTCAAAGATTAAAAAAAACAATTTTTTTTTATTTATTTTGTTGGTTTTGACAAAATATTCATGTTCCATAGCGTGTATTGTGTCTAGATCATAATTTCTTCTTGAAATTTGAGTTTTGGATATACATCTACCGTTGAAGACCTTGAATCTTTAATACATTATGAAAATTCCAATTGGGTCTTATTGATTGGGGTTGATTTGGAGCTTAATTTTGTTCTCTATGTCAAGGGAAAGAAAATCCTAAATTTTGAGCTTATTTGGAGAAGTTCTGATCAAGGGATTTCTTCTTCATGTTCTTGAAGATCTTCATATCTTTAAGGTGAAGAAGAAGACCCAAATGTACTTTTGATCCATTTCTTCCCTTTAATTTTGTGAAAAATGTGTTAGTGTGTCCATTTGTGGAAAGTATTAGTTGAAAAAAAATTTGAAATTGAAAAAACAAAAAAAAATAGATTTGTAAAAAATAATGAAAAATCCATGTGGACGCCACATCATCTTCCACGTCAGCGCCCAGTCAGTAGACATCTACCACTGGACTGCCAGCAAAGGAGTCAATTCAACAGCCTAGGCAGTAGCCATATCAGCACTGACTCAGTGCTAGTTAGCAACTACATCAATTGAAGCAGCTCCAGTCTTCCCCACTCTCACTTCTGGCATGTGAGTCTCTCTTTCAGAGAGCAAGCGTGAAATTTTTTTTCTTTTTAGCAAAAAAAATTTCTTAGTGTTGAGACTTACTTTTTGGACCCCAAAATTTTTCTAACTGTCCAAACTTCACGGTTCTTCTTCCAAATTCATTTTTCTTTCGATTTATACACTAATTAACATCTAATTCACACATTTAATTACTTGTATAATTAATTCTTCATTTTTTTCATTTCTTTAATTCCCAAAAACTACTAACATAAAGTACTTCACCTACTTTTTTGTTACTTAGTTTTTTGAGTCTGATTTATTTCCATGCTTCTTCTTCTATCTTTTTTTCTTTATTCTCCTTAAGTTTTCTTGATTCCATCAGGTTAGCTTGTGACTTCCTTTATTGAGTCAACAAGAATCCATTCTAGACCTCAAGTGGAGCTTGGCCACTTGAAACATAACGAATTACACAAGTTACAATCTTTGGGCGTAGCAATTGGAAGGCATCTAAGGTGAGCATTTCTTTGGAGGGTGTGAATTATTTTCACTAAATTAATAATTTGATTGCTTTTTTTTGTGTCTTCCATAGGTACGATGTCCAATCAATATGATGTGAATAGAGTGCCCACCGGGGAACCCACTTTGTATGATGTGGTGAACATGATAACCATTTTATCTTCCGGCATGGAATGGAGGATGGAAAACTTGGAAAATCATATTTTGGAACTTAAATAAAGGAATATAGACTCTACTCCTTTCTATCACCATGGACAAACAAGTGGAGTTCGTCATAACTCCTCTTCCCCAATTTCACCACAGATGCGATACCATGATGAGTTCTATGTTGAGGATCCTTGTAGGTTTCATGAGTTCAACGGGAACAATGGAGGTCGAGACATAAGTATCAACTCCATAAAAGTGACTCTTCCTTCATTCAAGGGTGCAAGCAGCCCGGATGTATTTCTTGATTGGGTGATGCAATGTGATAGGATCTTCTTGAAAAATGAGATGTCCGTAGTCCGAAAATCATCTTATGAAATTGCTCAATTTGAGGGCTTTGCTTCCACATGGTGGGAAAATCAATTCAATGCACGACGGATGCATGATTTCTCTCCCACCCCACTTTGGGAAGAGTTGAAAGTAATTTTGAGGTGGAAGTATGTTTATGAGAGGTACTTCTAAGAGGAACTCAAAAAGATCTACACTTTACAACAAGACACCATAAGTGTAGAACAATACTATGATGATTTCCAGCTCTTGAAGATACAGATTGATTTTAATGGATATCATTTGAATGCTATGACTCGGTTTAGAGCCGAATTGCGTAAGGAGATTGCTTCCCGAATTAGACTCCACCACTATCGTGATATCGTTGAAACTCTTGAGGCGGCTATTGAGATAAAGGTGGGACTCCAAGCAGAGAAGTTTGACAAATCAGGGGGTTTCCAAGGTACTTGGATCTACAATAAAGTTGGAGGAACTTCTTCCAATTGGCAAAGGGACAAGGGCACCATGCAAGATGTCAAGAAGCCCTTGGTAAAAAACAATCAAGTAGAGCGACCCACTCCCAATCTTCCCACAAAGGAAGGAGGTAACACTTCTCGCCCTCTTAAATGTCTTAAATGTAAGGGTTTTGGTCGTAAAATGAGTGAGTGCCCCAATCGGAGGGCATTTGTTGGTTGGCCGATGGTCTTTATTGTTATGATGATGTTGATGTTGTTGACAGGGTTGACATTGATAAACCCCAAGTGCAGGGCTATGTTGTAGTTGATGAGGAGTGTGAGTATGGTGATTATGTTGGTGTTCCTTGTGGACTATCCAATCGGGTGTTGGTCGTTAATGATATGCCTCAAGAAGGGGAGCTCACCGTTTCAAATTACATAGTATGTCATGCCATGATAAGTAAAGCTATGGATGACCCTAGTCAATTGAAAAATCTATTCCATTCTAAATGTCTCATTAAAGGGAATGTGTGCTCCTTGGTTGTTGATGGTGGTAGTTGTACCAATGTGGCAAGTTTTTCTTTGGTAAACTTTCTTCACCTTCCCACCACAGAACACTCTTCTCCTTACAAACTTCAATGGTGGAGTAAGTTTGGGAAATTGTGACTCCATCATCAAGTTGAGATCAAATTCGAGATTGGTACATACCAAGATGAGATTCTTTATGATGTGGTGCCTATACAAGCTTGCAATTTTCTTCTTGGGTGACCTTGCCAATATGATAGAGCTACGCATCATGATGGGAGAACCAATCGGTATTTTATTGTACATGAGGGTTGCAAACGTGTTCTCTACACCTTGACTCCATTACAAGTGAGTGATATGTACATCAAAATGAATGAGTTTAAAGAGAAATTCAAGGGAGTTGTGGGTAGTAGCGAAGTTGGTACCTAAAAGGAGAGTTAAAGTGAGGTGAATCCGAAGGTGAAAGCAAAGGTGGCCCTCTTGGCAAGTATCAAGGAAGTGAGGGAGGAGTTGGAAGAGAGGCAATCGGTGGTCCTTCTCATGAATAGGGACTATTCTTTGCTTACTAATGAACTAACCCCTTCCTTGCCTAGTCCTGTATCTTCTCTTTTGTAGGATTATGATGATGTGTTTCCGTTGAACCTCCCAAAAGGATTGCCTCCCTTGAGGGGTATTGAGCATCAATTGACTTTATCCCAGGGTCAAAATTTCCAAACAAACCAGATTACTGGTCCAACTCGGTGGACACTATAGAACTTCAAAAGCAAGTGGATGCCCTCCTTGAAAATGGGGTGGTGAGAGAAAGCATGAGCCCTTGTGCGGTTCCGGTGATCCTGGTGCCAAAGAAAGATGGCACTTGGAGGATGTGTGTCAATTGTCGTGTCGTCATCAAAATTACAGTAAAGTATCACCATCCGATTCCTCGACTTAATGACATGTTAGATGAACTGAATGATTCTTGAATATTCTCTGAGATTGATCTTAAGAGCGGTTACCATCAAATTCGGATGAAACCCGAGGATGAATGGAAATTTCATTCAAGACCAAATTTTGTCTATATGAATGGTTGGTGATTCCTTTTAGTCTCACTAACACTACTAGAACTTTCATGTGCCTAATGAACCATGTGATGAAGCCTTTCATTGGTAGATTTGTGGTTGTATATTTTGATGATGTGTTGGTGTATAGCAAGACAATGGATGAACATGTTGATCATTTGAGATGTGTTTATGATGTGTTTCGAGGTGAACAACTTTATGCTAACATTGATAAATGTTCTTTTTGTGTTGATAAAGTTGTTTTCTTGGGTTTTGTTGTGAGTTCAAGGGGCGTTGAGGTTGATTAATCCAAAATAGACACTATTAGAAATTGGCCAACTCCTACATTCGTTAGTGATGTTCATAGTTTTCATGGATTGTCTAGTTTTTGTAGACATTTTGTTAAGGATTTTAAGCACCATAGCCGCTCCCTTGACCAAGGTGATCTGAAAGGATGTGCCTTTTATTTGGGGTGAGGAGAAAGCAAGGTCTTTTGAAACTTTGAAACAACTGCTTAGCTCCGCAACATTGTTGCAATTGCCCAACTTTGACAAGACCATTGATTGAATATTATGCTAGTAAAGGTGGCATTGGTGCCGTTTTGATGAAAGATTTGAAGCCCATTGCTTATTTTAGTGAGAAGCTCAAAGGTGCAACCTTGAATTATTCCACCTAGGATCTTGAGCTTTAAGCTTTGATTAGAGCTTTGGGTAATAGGCAACATTACTTGTGGCCTCATTAGTTTTTCATTAGGACCGATCATGAGTACTTGAAACATCTTAAGGCCTAAGGAAAGTTCAACAAGAGGAATGCCAAATGGGTTGAACTCCTTGAAACTCTCACTTATGTAATCTAATACAAAAAGGGGAAGGATAATGTGGTGTCGGATGCCATGTCTAGGAAGCATGTTTTTGTTACTACGTTGACTTCCAAATTGATGGGTTTTGAAAGAATAAAGTCTTCATATACCGAGGACCACAAATTTTATCAAATCATTAAAGATTGTGATGCATGGGAAAGGAACCATAGGCTTAAGTATAAACCCTAACCCTTTTTGCTAGATTTGATGGTTATCGTTCAAAAACAAGAGTTTATGTGTGCCAATGAGCTCTTGGAGGGAACTCCTTGTGAGAGAGGCACATGATGGGGGTTTGATGGGCCATTTTGGTATTGATAAGACTTTGGGGATTCTTGAGGAACAATTTTATTGGCCTAAGATGCATAGTGATGTTGCAAAACTTTGTGGTCAATGTTTTGAATGTCATAGTGCTAAATATAAACTACTTCCTCGTCGTTTGCATATCCCTCTTCCCACACCCCAAAGGCCTTGGCTTGATATTTCTATGGACTTTGTGTTGGGCTTGCCGAGGACTAGAAGGGGTATGTATAGTATTTTTGTGGTTGTTGACCGATTTAGAAAGATGGCTAATTTAATTACATGTCATAAATGTGATGAAGCTTCTCATGTTGCATCCTTGTTTGTTGAACATATGGTTAAATTGCATGGTTTTCCTAAAACCATAGTGAGTGATAGGGACCCAAAGTTCCTTAGCCACTTTTGGTAGGAATTGTGGCGCAGACTTGGTACTAGATTATCATTTTCCAGTTCACGTCAGCCCCAAATCGATGGCCAAACCGAGGTTGTGAATAGGACTCTAGGTTCTATACTTTGGTCCATGGTTAAAGGTATACTCACATCTTGGGAAGATCAATTGCCTCTAGTTGAAGTTTGTTATAATCGTGTGATTCATAGTACTATTGACATGTCTCCGTTTGAGGTTTTTTATGGTTTTAACCTCCTTACCCCCCATGATCTAACCCCTTTGTCTCAAGATGTTGTGTTGAGTTTAGATGACAACAAAAGGGCCGAGGCCATGAAAGCCTTGCATGAGAAGGTTCGACTCCAACTTGAGAAGAAAAATAGAGAGAGGGCCAAGAAGGCCAAAAAGGGCCGCAAAAGAGTTGTCTTTGAACCGGGTGATTGGGATTGGATCCATTTCTCAAGGAAAGGTTTTTCAACTAAAGGAAGACCAAGCTCATGCCTAGAGATGATGGTCCATTTGAAGTGCTTGAAATGTTGAATGATAATGCTTACAAGGTGGCTCTCCCTCCGGATTACCATGTGCACAACACATTCAATGTCTATGATCTTTCTCCTATGGTGATGTATGATGATGACCCCTCAAATTTGAGGGAAAATTCTCTTCAAGAAGGGGAGAATAATGTAATCCATGTTCCTTCAAGATTGTTCACAAGGACTAAAGAAAGAGAGCTCCAAGATCATAAGGTCTCTTCATGAAAAAGGAGTCACTTGAGTGCATATAGGAGACATTTAAAGGATTCCATCTTTCGATCGTAGCTTGGGAAGAAGAAGAAACACAAGATGGCCAAAGGAGTGAAGAAAGTGGCTAAAACTAAAATTGTCTAATCTTGAAATTCAAGGAAAAAGAAGACCATCCGAATAACACCCTTACTCATTAAGGGCATATTTGTAATA
>JACEIK010000799.1:288350-307079 GCA_018107945.1 Datura stramonium
TTCAAGATTAAATTACACTAAGTTATGACAAATATTTTTTATTAATTTTAGTAGCACACACATTAGACAGTACTTCCATTCTATTTTGAAAATCATTGTTAACTCTAGTAAGCCCATGGCCTCTTTTAGGACTCCTCCCAAAACTAGATCTTACTGGAGTTCATTTAGTAGGACTCACACTCCCAACTACAACACCAACACATTCATCACCATAACTAATCTCATTATAATCAAAAGATTTATCACTATAATATTCATCATAAAGGTTATTTGTTTTACTCAAATAACAAATCTGATGTGATTCATCATAGGTTTGGCTAGTATCCAAGACATCATAGCCACCACTCTCATCAAAAGAATTATAGTACATGTCCCTTCCATCATTCTTTGCATCTGATTTCCAATCATCTCCACTATAATCATCCATTCCTTCATTCCAATTACTTTCAAAATTTGTAGAAGACATGTTAAAACAAGAGATTGTTAGTAGTAAAGTTGTCTCACATGCACTCTCTCACATGTATCCTTTAATGCCTATCAATACTCATACATCACACAATTAGGCTTTTACCCTCAAATAATCTCATCACTCTTGCCTTTTATCAGTCAAAGGATGCTCCTCAAAGTTCATCAATGAACCAACAACTCAAACACTTCAAAGCAAGTTCCAATGTTTGGTTCAAGAATGGAGTTTATGTCAAATAATGAAAAGGATAGTAAAACAATAATGGACTAGAAATAAAGAAGTACACAATGACAATAAAGAGAAAAGCAGGAAAAATTTTCACATAAAATAAAAAAATGCGCACAAATCACTGGACTACACTAAATATGAACAAATATTTAAAGTATCTAGAAAGAGAATAATAAAAAATTAAATATAGTGTATAAACACTTTCAAGAACACCAAGAACATATTCAATGAGTTTTTTTAATCCAATGAGCTACAATGACCTTTACAATCCCCAAGTGACTTCTGGATTTCTTATAGAAGCAACATATAGAGAACCTTCAAATCAAATGAGATTTTCAAGAGATTGATCAGATTTTAAATAAATTAAAGTCACCAAATCACAAGATAAAGTATAGAAAAATTTATGAACAAGTGAAGAACACTAGAAGCTACTGTTCACCTCACTATTCACTTGAGGAAATATTTTTATTTTGATTTTTTTCTTTGGGTTACTGTTCACGCTATAGTAACTTTCTTTTGATTTTTTAAAAAGGTTTCTATGATTCATATTAGTAGATCGTGAGAGTATATGAATACCTAATCATCCAAAGCTCAGGTCCCACTTTATAACGACACAGAAAGCGGAAGACTCTAAAAAATTAGAAGATTAGAAAGGGGAAGAAATTGATTCTTGAAAAGAGAAAAAACAAGAAATAGTTAATCAATTAAGAAGAAGTAGAAGAAGCAAAGGGAGGAGGGAACTCAAACAAGAAATCTTATTATTGAAGAAATCCAAGCTACGGTTCAAAGTAGAACAAAAAGGGCATAACCCAAAGAGAACCTACCAAGGTCTCCACAAGCCACAAGGCTGCTACTAATATATTAAATCAAACTTAGTTACAAAGAAGAGAAAGAACACAGTTATATAGAATCCTAGAAGGTGTTGGTCAAAGACTCAATTAAAATAAATTATATTACCTAGACCAATGTAGTCAACATATATTAAAACAAAGCATTAAATGGCATAAAAAGCTGTCACACACAATGTCTTTGGAAGTCAACATAAAATAAAGCAACTCTTAAATATATTCTAGAAACTAATTTAACAGATGCTACTGTATTTTCTCCATTTGAGGGTTGATTTGGGCCCCATTCCATCTCCTCTTGGACTTTTATTTGGGCCTCCAAATAGATGTAAAGACTTGAACAAAATATCTTCATTGGGTTTGAGATCTTCTTCCATCACAAAACACTTTTTAATAGCAATTTGCAGCCCATTTGAGAATGTCTTGAAATTCCTTATTCAATGGAACTTTCAAATCTTTATCCATGCATATTAATGACACTGAGTTGCCATGGATGCTATAAAGAAGAATAGAGATAGGCTAGTTATCTGGAATAATGCCTATGTCGAAGTCTATTTCCCGCTCAGGAGGGACTCCAGGGATATCTTCAATAAACTCATTTACAGCCCATTTGAGTATGTCTTGAAATTTCTTATTCGATGGAACTTTCAAATCTTTATCCATGTATATTAATTATATTGAGATGCCATGGATGCTATCAAGGAGGAATAGATATAGACTGGGTATCTGGAAGAAGGTCTTTGTCGAAGTCTATTTCCCGCTCGGGAGGGACCCTAGGGAGATCTTCAAGAAACTCATGTACAACTAGAACTTACTGAACTATCGGGGTCTTGGAACTAGAATCCTTAACCTGACCAAGTGATAGATGTAACCCTTAGCAATCCTCTTTCTAGCCTTAAGGTATAAGATAAATCGACCCTTAGGCACTGAAGTAATACCCTTCCACTCTAAGACTGGTCCGTTAGGAAGCTAGAATCTAATGACCCTAGTTCTATTTTCAACTCAAACATAGCAAGAATGTCACTAGTCCATGCTAAGGATAAGATCAAAATGGACCATATGTAGCTCTACTAGATCAACTCAGGTGGCTTTGTGCAACTCTTTAACCAGACAATCCCTATACACCTGACTAGCTCTGATTCACTCACCAACTAGAGTAGAACTGAAAATGGCTCTGAGAGGATTTCTAGACTTATGTCAAACTAGACAACAATGTAAGGAGTAATGAAAGAATGTGTGGCTCCTGGATCTAGTAAAGCATACACATCTATCTAAATGAGATGTAACATACCAGTCACTGCATCAGGTGAGTTCTCCTAGTCCTGATGGGAGGATAAAGCATAGAAACGATTTTAATGCTGACCACAACCTGTACCTGAGGTAGCACCTTGCTGAGCTGCTGTCGGAGCTGCTGATGTAGTGGACTGGACCTTCCCCCGTCCTTCTGACGGGCAATCCCTCAATTGGTGACCCAATTGGCCACACCCAACGCAATCATCCTTGTCCAGATGGCACTTCCCCGGATGGTTTTTGCAACACTTAGGACATGCTGGAAAAGTGTTGTTGATAGAGACATGGCTCTAAGACTAGGAGCCTGATGTCCTACCTATCCTATCCTTATGGGGATTGGAAGACGGAGCACTAGCTGAAGAAGGTGCTGGAGGCCATAGTTGCTGCTGATGGGAATTACTACCACCGCCTGACCTCTACTGGGAATACTCAAACTGGACTGTCCTAGCCCTTTTACTTTCCCTTTCTATCTCCTTCAGTTTCTCCACCTCTATCTGATGTGCATTAATGATGAGACTGTTGATGTATATGTCTTTGATGAGTATAGAAATTATGCACTCCTTGACCACCAAGTCCGAGAATCCATTCATGAACTTGAGCATGCAAGCCCTCGGCTCAGCAACAATTCAGGAGCATACCTATCACGACCTGAATGTACACCCGAATCGTAGACATGGGACAAGGGACCTCGAGAGATCCCAAGTCGACCCATGGCACATGCATACATCTAATCTCATTTAATAAAGTGGAGTACTTAGCATAAAACAAGTGGCAATATAAACATAGCATAACACCAGAAAATACTAAGCGTACACATAAGCTAAATACTACACATTCTCTGAAAGCCTCTACCACATACGATGGGTTGATGGGACAACATCCCCAACTAACCCAAACAATACTGAAACATGAGATAACATAAAATTTTATCAAACGGTCCTCAGAACATGAGGACTCACCGATAAGCTGAGATGGACTAGGGATGAGGATGAGCCTGAGATCCGGACACTGTATTGTGAAATAATATAGCATAGAAAGTATGCAGTTAGTACATGGAATGTACCGAGTATGAAAGGTAAGTAAAATGGACGTTAAAAGTAAAATAACTCATAAATAAACATAGGAGAAGGACATCATGCTTGTATCATAAAATTTGTAAGAAACATAAGGCTCAAGACTTTCAAATCATTCATAAAGCGTTCATAATATAATCGTAAGTAAACTTTATCAATATATAACTTGATCCAAAAACATAAATATAACAATGCATAAGACATGCGGAACAATGGGAGGACTCGTCATAACTGACACCATCATGGTAGAGCCTTTCATGATGCCCCAACTATCTCATTCAAGTGGGAAGAGCTGACCCAGGCTTGCCAGGTGAGGGTCGTGCATTAGGTGTGATATCACATTTGAGGGGATCGATATCAATAAAATATATAACATTAGACGGTGGCACGTGATTATGAGACACCGGCTTAGCCCTTTGAATGTCGGGCTGCTCGGTGCTAGACACGGCTTCCAAAAACATGCATATAGGCTCATATGTAAATCATTAAAATCATGCATTAAAAATTCATTGGGTAAAATATAACATTTATCATCATTGATCCCCTTTAAAACATGCTTAGCCAAGAAGGCCCTTTTCATCGGCCAACCTAATCAATCGATAAATCATGCAATTCATTTCATAAATCGTAAACCACTCTTCAACATGTGGGCATTGCCCAACACTTCAACATACTCAATTCTTTCAAATGTGCTCATAAACATGGGTAAATTGAATTCATTCTTTTCCATCATAAATAAATCTCAAAATATTGAATATTCATCATAAATCATAACTTTCATGAACGTTCATCAAAGGACATTTTTGATTTAAAAAGATTGAAACATAATTTTAAAGAAAATAATATAAAATTTTCCCGTCATTCATAATTCAATAATTAAAACTCAATTAAATCAAACGCATAAAGAGAAATCACATTTTCATGCATTTGGGTAAAACCCCATGGAATTGTATTGGAGAATTCATGATTAAATTCGAAATTTGGGCATGGATGTGGAAGAAATCACCCATTCTAAACCCTACATACCTAGGAACACTTGGTTCTTAATTTCCCTTGAAAGCCCAAGATGGAATTTGAAGAATTCGAGGAAGAACATTTGAATCACCTTGCACTCCCCTCTCTAAATCTTGCATACCTAAATAAGGCTTTACATGGACTAATCCCCCTTAAAAGACCCTATTCCGACCTTAAAACGACATAGTTTATTCCTTAGGAGTTTAAAAAATTACTAGAAGGCCCTTACTAATTAGTAGAAAATAACTGCTAGGTGACCCTAACGGGTGACCTGATGACTTGTTAGGATGGGAAACAACTCGTCGTGTCGCCTGTCAAGTACACTACCTCACCCTAAATTAAATTTCTATAGGCTTGCTCATGACCCACCCCACAAGCTGTTGGGACCGATCACGACTCGTGGGGTCCCATCTATTAGGTACACTGGTCAAACCTCCTATTTAATCCTCAACCTCATCCTACAGTAGACCTGAAGACTCGTGGTAGCTGACCACGAGTCGTTCCCATGCCGTGGGGACCTAAACTCCTCAGCCCATTCTAGCCTTCCCATGAGTCACCTGATGACTCGTGAGGTCTCCTCACGGGTCATCTAACGACTCATTCTGCACTGCTACAATATCTTTTCTAGATTATCCTCATTTGACTTCCGTGTCCGACCCTTGGGTTCCCGGGGTATAACAATACCTTTATAGTTGAGTGAACTTTAATGCGTACTCCTATATTGTCATATCGTTCTGCCTCAAATTCATCAACTCAACAACCTTAGCTTCCCTTAACTCTTGGGGAAAGAACCAGTCCAGAAATGTAGTTACAAACTCATCGCATTCCACCGGACCTGCACGAACTCGCCTTCCTTCCTTCCACTGCTTGTACCATAACTGAGCCACCCCTTTCAACTAGTAGGTAGCAAGATCAATACTTTCTATAGAGGAAACACCCATGATTTGGGTGATCTACTAAATCTCATCAATGAATTCCTGCGAGTCCTCATCTACTTTAGACCCGTGAAATGCTGGGGGATTCATTTGAGTAAACTCCCAAACTCTAGCAGAAGCTGCAAACCCGTTAGTGTTTACTGCCACAATGACCTGCTTGTTAGACTACTTGGTCCTTGCCTGAGCCAGCATCTGAATAGCAGCCAAGAACTCAACATGCGACACCTGATCGTCTTGAGGAGTTGGTGGGGCCGGTTGGTTAGCATTTTCGGTCCTCCTTTCATTTCCTCTTTTAGGAGGCATCATTAACTGAAAAAGAATATAGCACCAGTTAGGAGGACATATTAAAGTCTACTAATCCACGCATGATAAGAATCATGAATAAATGAAATTTTTCTTGAAAACGTTTTGTAGCCTCCCCCTCATAAGTGCGGCATGCTTCACACCCAAGAAAAGGACTCTACTTGACGCAGCTTTTAGACATTCTAGGTCACTCTAAACCTAATGCCCTGATACCATGTTTGTCACTAGCCGAGTTTACACCCTAGACGCGACACGATTCTTAGGATCACAAGCGACCCTAAGCAAATCCATGGTAAAGCATACTTCCACTAAGATTGATCTGATGAAAGAAATAATAATAAAGCAAAAGATAAGTAAAGAAATAAATAAATACTGATAAATAATAAAATCTGAACAAACTCTGATAATCCAAGTTGAATCTATAAATATTGTCTGAAATCCTTCTAAACAGAATTGGTGAGTTGTTGGGAAAAACCCCTAGCTAATTCTAATTTCTCAAACTAAACAAAGAAATATAACTAAAAATGGAACTCCGACCCTCGATAGATGAGGATTCACCACTGAAGTTACTGTGAAATCACTGAGAGACTAGTTGTGGTGCTGAGGCTAGGTACCTGAGCCTATATCATAAAATGGTATAACACATAAAAGTATGAAATTAGTACTTTGGATGTACTAAGTATGCGAGAAAGAACTAAAAACATACATATAGTGAGTAATTATGATCTGAACTGTAACATCGCAGATGTAGATAGAAATCTAAAGATTCGAAATGTACTGAGAATCATGATTGTACAGGACTAAATTGTACTGTGGTAGAAACTACAACCGACATGTAATCGTGCGAGTTAACACAACGAGTTCGATGTACACCCCCCATTGAAAAAGGCCATCTATATCTTGCTAGGGTATAGTGGCTGAAATGAGGATCATTATACGGGTCTATTCAGGCTAGTAACCTACAGTGTCAACATAGTTCTGACAACCTGGGTGTGCTGAACCCCGACCTGCTCGGTGCTAAGTACTACTCCCATTGGAAAACCTAAATATGTATAATTGTGTTGATAGCTCGAAATTGATGTCCTAATACTAAGTCAAAACTACTTATCTAGAAGTGTTTTGAGAGTCTAAGAGCCTGAAAAAAACTATGTTCTAAAACTTGTCAGAGCTGCTTTATTTGAAAGTGTCGTAATAGTCTAAAGAATGCCTAACAAGCTAATAAACTGATACTACTGAGTTTATTGAGTTTCTCAAAAGACTAATAAAAATCAAACTGATAAGTTTACATTTCTAGAGGATACTAAGTATACTTAGTACTGACTGGAATTTTGAAATTGAACATACTAAAACATTAACTTTTTATTCATGTATTTGTACTAACATCCATAATTTGATTAAAAATATCATAACAATATATCATTCATATCTGAGTTCTAAATCATGCAAGTTTTGTTCAAATATCATACTAAGGTTCAAGGTTAAGGAAGCAATATTTAGGAATAAAACTAAGACATGAATTACCACTACGAGCGATCATACAACTTATAGATTTAATAAGGTTTAAAGAATTTCTTAACTGATTGAAAACCCTAGCTTCAATATTCTACAGGGCTAGAATTTAGAAAGATTTCTAATAATAGTTTGGGACACAAGCGGGAAAGGAAACCCTTCTTGAAGTCCCACATACCTGAAGAGGAATCTTGATACTTAACTTGGAAGGTCTGAGAAAAGATGGATGCCCTTGCTCTTTCTTGGAACTAGTTGTTTGGGTTCTCTGGATGTTTCCGAAAGAATGAGGAGAGAGGGTCTTCTAATCCCCTAAATCCCCTTCTAAATATTCCCAATATGACGTAGTTTAGGAGTTAGGATCCTAGGGTTTTACAAAAATGCCCCTGGAAACTGTTATTAAGATTATGCTCGTCCATTTGTATGACTCAACCTACGAGTCATACTAGGATCATACGATCCGTACTGACGTCCATAGTTAAGGGCCCTGCTCAACTCAATTTCCTGAAATTTTCCATAGAATTCTACCATGATCTTTGAGATCTTACTGCGGGTCATAGTACGATTCTTAACGTCCTCAAAGCTTTTTGAACATTTTTTTCAAATTCAAATCAGGACTGTATGGTACGACCCATACCCACCAACCATGAGTCTTACATTGGCTCGTAGTTCTTTCCAGAATCCTAACCTCTTCTATGAACTTTCCCACAACTAGTCAGTATGATCCATACATGGATGGTACGAATTGTGACATGCAGTCGGGGTTTCTCCTAGTCACCCATATTGATTTCCCTGATCCTCCTGTTACGAGTCCTGGTATGACTCGTACCACTGTCCTATGAGTAGTACTGTGACTCGTACTGAGGGTTCTGTTTCCCAATTTTCTACATGGTCTCTTTTTAAATCCAAAGGGTAGCTGCAGAGTTTTCTGGGGTATCACACTAAGTACCATCAGATAGCAATTGTTCTGAAAGATTAGGAGAAAATGACATTCACCTGCCCTTAATAGAGTGTTTTCCTCATGTAAGGAGACCAATATGGTCCTCAATTTTGAGAATGCCACTTCCTGGTGAAAAAAGGTAGTGTTGAGACATAAGGTGTCAAAAAAGTGCTTAGACGTTGAACAAGCTAAGGTTAAGGTGATTGAGAAACTACCACCACAATGTTTGTTGGAGGAACAATGACCTTTTTAGGCCATGTAAGATTTTATAGGTTGTTCATCCATGACTTCTCTAAAATCTTTAGACCAATATGTTATCTCCTAGAAAAAGAGGTAAAATTTATCTTTGATGCGGAATGTTTGTACGCATTTGAGGAGTGGAAGAAGATATTTGTAACTATACTAATAATGATCACACCGTACATGAATATTCCCTTTGAATTGATGTGCGATATAAATGATCTTGCAGTAGGTGCAGTGTTGGGTCAGATAAAAGGGAAGGTATTTTGATCTATCTACTATGCTATAAAATCTTTAATGGTGTACAAACCAACTACATAATAATGAAAAGGAGTTGTTGGCGGTACTTTATGCCTTCAATAAATTCCACTACTTCTTTATTGGGACCAAAGTGATTGTCCATATAGATGATGTTTTGACGCGATCTATTTTTAGCAAGAAAGATGCCAAATAGAGATTGATTCGGAGGATTTTTTGCATCAAGAATTTGACTTGGAAATCAATAATATAAAATGGAAAGAGAATCAAGAAATAGACCATCTATCCATATTGGAAGACTAGAAACATATGGCTGGGGATGGATTATTAGGGAAGAGTTTCCTGATGAGCTATTTTTTGCTCTGAATATTGAGGGTGTACCATGGTATGCATATATCATTAACTTATTGGTAAGTGGCATATACCCGCCCGAGGCCATCACTCAATAGATGAGAAGGCTTTATCATGACTCCAGATTCTATGTCTGGGATGAGCCTTATCTATTCACGTAGGGGCCCAATCATGAAATCTAAAGATGTATCCCCCAAAGTAAGCTAAATAAGTATTGAGAAGCTGCAACTCTTCTTCATACGGAGGAGATCATAGTGGTGATAAGACACTACCAAAGTACTGCAATTAGGTTTTTCTTGCCCACACTATTTAGGGATACTTATGCATTTGTAAAAATTTGTGATAAGTGTAATACCTTGAAAGCTCAAAGATTAGACCCGAAGGTTCAAACGGAGAAAATAGAAAATTATGCATCAGGTCACAAGACGAGTCCTCTAGTGACCCCTGAGGAGACTTCACTAGTTGTTAAGTGACTCGTGAAGTGGAGGGAGAGTTGGACAAGATTTGTGGTTAGGGGGGTGACTATGAGAGAAGTAACGACTAGTGATTAGGGCAACGAGTCGTGGAGTTGGTCTTGGTTAGGAGCTGGCATGGATGTTGAATTTTTCATAGTGTTCCCAACGATTGGTTCACCACGACTTGTTAGATACACCACGAGTCGTGGTGTCTTTCATGGTGAAAGGCAGTGTAAGTTTTCTAGTGATGGCAACGGGTGCAGGTAATGAGTCGTCCTCATGGGTAACGACTCATCCAGTCTCTCATGGGACTGGCAGTGTGATTTTTTCCTGTGAATATATTAAGGGCTTTTCTGTAATTTCTAAGCTCCTAAGGCCTAAAATACGTCATTTTTAAGCTCAGCTAGAAGGTTTTTAAGGATATTTAGCCTATTATAAACCTCCACTTTCCATGCATGCAAGATAAAGGAGCCTATTGAAGATCAACTATAGGATTCTTTAGGTTCTTCCTCAATTCACTTGGATTCCTAAGAGAGGTTGTGAAATTCAATGTACCAGGTATGTGGGGTTATGAGTGGGAGTATTCCTTCACTCCCATGCCCAAAATCCTCTTCTAATTCATGGAATTCTAAGTTGATGAATATATGGGGTTTTAAGCCAATTAGTGAATTCTCTATGTATCTATCATATGTAAATTCTCTTTATGTTTATAATGTTGTTTCATGATTCATGGGCATGTTTTTTAATGTTTTCAAATTACGAATTTATGATTTCAAAGTCTTACAATTATAATGCCAATTATGAAAGTTCATGAAATATTGAGATTACGATCTACGTTTTCAAGTATGATGAGATGTACATGATGAAAGTATGATTTCGAATTACCCATGTTTATATCTATGATTTTGACTAGCTCAAGCATGTATAAGTTTGGTCAAGCCCATATAATCAAGTATGATTCATGATTTACTTCAATTTCATGCTATTAGCTTACCACATTGTTTTGAAGTTCAGACACCCACTTTTCATCTTGTCGTATGGTTTGAGCCAAGGTTCATCATGATAAGTTTTCAGATTATGCATGTATTATTATGATTCAGCTTTTTCACTAAATGATGGTTCGGCTTAGTTGGAAAATGATGGAGAGCATATGCATATATTTGGGAGTAGTGTCTAGCATTAAGTAGGCTAAGGGTTCAGTCAACCCTGTGCCTCATAACTATGTGCCAATGTTGGTATGTTCAGATTCTTTGGAACCTCCCTTGTTAGCTTTCCCTACTCCTGAGGGGCCTTTAGCTTGATATCAATATCATGGTAGTTCCCTTAGCCCTGGCAAGGATTTGGACGACTCTACCCACTTGAGTCTAATAGTCGGGACCACGTAAACTCTATCTTGGTAATGTCTGTTATATGATGAGTCTCCCATTGTTCCTTATGAATTTCAGTTATGCCTGTTCATCAGTTAAGATATTACATTTTCAACAAGTTTGACCCAAATGTTCAGTTTTACTTATGATTATCAGTTTCAGCTTTAGGTCATTTGAATCAGTTATGATACTCAGTCACGTTTAAATAATGTTACAAATAATAGATGCAAGCCTTACTCTCAGAATCTTATCTTGAATATGTTTTATGATATGCATGATTCAAGTTTTGCTTACTTAGCGGTTTTACATACCTTGCATACTCTGTTCATTCCAAGTACTGACCGCATACTCTATGCTATATCATTTCATGATACAGGCTCAGACATCTAGGTTCGTCCTCCCCCCAGTTAGATTCTCAGAGTTAGCAATTCTCAGCCAGCTAGTGGGTCCTCATCCTTTGATGACCTTTTTATCAGCTTGTTATGAGCACATTCAGTTTCATGTTGTTAGTGAGTTAGTTGTGGTCTTATATCATCAACTCGTTATGTTATAGACGCGTATCAAACACAGTATGTATTCAACTTCGGATCATTATTAGGTTTTAAGTTTTTCAGATATTATTGTATTTTCAGACGTCCGTTATTTCAAATGTTAGACTTTCTACATTTATTTATGTTTATTCTAGTTATCATGTTCAAGACATGGGTAGAGTTTGAGCCTCATTGGGTTTTTGGTCCGGTGTCTCGATCTGGGCCTACATTCAGGTCATGAAAAACTTGGTATTAAAGCATTAGGTTTTGAAGTGTCCTAGGGTGTCTAAAAGCCGTTTTAAGTAGAGTCTTTTTCATGGGTGTGAAGCATGCCAAACTTATGATGAAGAGACTATGAAGCATTTTAGGAAATTTCCCTTCTTTCATGATTTATGTCGTGAAATAAATTGTCTCTCTATTCTCCCAACTCGTGCTATACGCGTTTGCATAATCATGCCTCCTCATCGAGTGAACGAAAGAAGGAATGGAAATGGAAATGGCCATGAGAATGGCAATGGGGATGGGCGCCAGCAAGCCCCACCGATCCCCGAGGATCATGTGTCCGAGCAGGTTGCCCATGTAGAGTTTAGGGCAGCCATCTAGATGTTAGCACAGGTATTGACCGCCCAGGTCAACTAACAGGCGGTAGCGCATGTTCCGCAAAATAGAAATGCGGAAGTGGCAAGAGTCAGGGGCTTTCTTAGGATGAATCCTCCAGAGTTTCTCGGATCGAAGGTGGACAAGGATCCACATTAGTTTATTTATGTGATTCAGAAGATTAGCCAGATCATGGGGTGACAGGGGAAGAGTGCATAGAAATAGCCTCTTATCAATTTAAAGGGGTTTCCCATATTTGGTTCAGAAAGTGGAAGGATGGTAGGGTAGTTGGAGCGGGTCCCATTGGTTGGGATGAGTTTCATACCACATTTTTGGATCGATTCTTTCCCTGAGAGATGAGGGAGTTCAAAATAGCTGAATTTGTGAACTTGAGGTAGAACAACATGACGGTTTAGGAGCATGTTTTAAAGTTCACCTGCCTGCACAAATATACACCAGAGATAGTGGCTGATTAGAGGGCTTAAGTGAGCAAGTTCGTATATGGGATAGCGGACCATTTGGTCAAGGATTGCACGACATCTATGCTCCATCAGGATATGGACTTCTCACGGTTGGTTTTGTACGCTCATCAGATAGAGGTGGTCTTCTGACTAAGTAGGAGAGAGAGGCCAAGAGGGCAAAGACTAATAGTTTTTTATTCTCCTAACAGAGGCCTGATGGTGGCATCATCAATAGTCCCATCGGAGATCATCAGCCCAGTGTCATCAGCAACAAGTGTGCCATCTAGATCTAGGTGCAACCAAAGGGGACGAGCGTCAAGCTCTCAAGGTCAGGGGTGTAGAACCATAGAGCCTAGTATTTCAGGTTATGACAGGTATGGCAGAAGGCACATGGGTCAGTGCCTAGCAGGTACAGGTGCTTGTTTCTGGTGCGAGAAGCCCGGACATATGCTTAGAGATTGTCCAACGGCTAGACTGGACCATGGTAAGGGCGAGACCCAACCACTAGTTCAGCAGCCCCACCAGCACGCTTAGCTTAACAGGGTGCCTCCACTAGTGCAGGTGGTGGTCAACGCCAAAACAAATTCTATGCCCTCGCATCGCATTAGGAGAAAGAGGTCTCCCTAGATGTAGTGACTAGTATGTTATGAGTATTCCACCTTTATTTATATGCTTTGTTAGATCTAGGGGCTACCTTATCTTTTGTGACAGCTTATGTTGCTAGTATTTTCAGAGTAAGTTAAAAATCCTATCAAAACCCTTCTCAGTCTCTACTCTAGTCGGTGATTCAGTTCTAGCTTGATGGGTATACAAAAATTACCGTGTCACAGTCCTACAGAAGGTCACCTCAGTAGATTTAGTAGAGCTAGCCATAATTTCCCTGATCATTTCACTCAACTATCCACGACTGGTCAATACAATCGGTACCATCTTGGTAGGAGTCGTAACATGCACTCATGATTCCTCTAATCACACTCACTATTTTCCTCCAACCCTCTTGTTACGAGTCTAGGTATGACTCATACCATGATTGTATGAGTCGTACTATGGCTCATACTGAGGTCTTTTTTCCAGTGTTCTGGATGATCAACTTTTAAATCTAAAGGCTAATCTCAGGAATTACTGGGGTGTTACATGCTCACAGGTTGCTAACTTCATAGTATTTTTATCTTTTTCTGATGATCTTTTTTACAGGTTCAATCAAACCCACTTCTCAAAAGAATTTCTTTTGATCCATATCTTGACTATGGTATATCCAATGGTGAGGTTAAGTTGTTTAATAAGAGAAAATATGATATGTTTGTTTGATATTCATATGTTTTTGGTCTAGCTAATGACCCTCTATTGTTTAAAGAGCTTATGAATTGTGTTTTAACTACTTGTGTGGGTAATCACATTATTTTGTTAAATGATGTAGTGCTTGGATATTTAAAAGGGGAGTTTGTGCATAAAAGAACTAAATGGGTTAAGTGATAGCATGGTCACTACCTGATGTTATTTTTACAAAATGCTTGCTCTACTTTCTTTGTTTACCTCCTACAAATTTTGATTATCATGTCGGTTGTAGGTATTGGACAAGCTTTGAGGACAAATATTCTTTAGGTGGGGGAAAAATAGCAACCAAAAAGGCTCAAATTCAATAAAGGTGTAGATATATTCAATGACAAGATTCGAGGAAGGATCTTATTTGAGAAGGGAAAAATGATAACATCCATGGTATCTCAATGTGATTAAAAGATATGGATAAAGATTTGGAAGCTCCATCTAATAAAGAATTTCAAGGCGAACTCAAATGGGCTACAATTAGCTATTAAAAAGCGTCTTGTGATGGAAAAAGATCTCATGCCCAATGAAAAATTTTTCTTCAAGTCTTACATCTATTTGAAGGCCCAAGAGGAGATGGAATGGGGCCCAAATCAGCCCCCAAATGGAGAAAATACTGTAGTATTTTTAAATTAGTTTCTAAAATTATATTTATGAGTTGTTTTATTCCATGTTGACTTCCTAGGACTTTGTATGTGGAAACCTTCTATGCCATTTAATCTTTTGTTTAATCTATGTTGACTATATTGGTCTAATTCTAGGCAGCCTTCTATGTCCCTAGGAAATATAATTTCTTTTAATCGAGTCTTTGACCAACCCCTTCTAGGATTCTATATAAAAGAGTTCTTTCTCATCATTATAATTAAGTTTGATTTAATATATTAGTAGCAACCTTCTAACTTTTGGAGACCTTTGTAGGTTCTCTTTGGGTATGCCTTTTTTGTTCTACTTTGAACCACAACTTGGATTTCTTTAATGGTAAGATTCCTTATTTGAGTTCCTGCCCGTCTTTTGTTCTTCTACTTATTCTTAATTGATTCACTATTTCTTGTTTCTTCTCTTTTCAAGAATCAATTCCTTTCCTCTTTCTAATATTTTAGCTTTTTAGAGTCTTCCGTTGTCCGTGTCGTTATCAATCCTATCCCTCGTCTTGATGACATGTTAGACCAATTGCATGGGTCAGTATTTTTTTCTAAAATTTATCTAAAATGTAGTTACCGTCATATTCAAATGAATTCGGGAAATGAATGAAAAACTACTTTTAAGACCAAATATGAGCCTTATGAGTGGTTAATTATGGCTTTTGGCTTGACTAATACACCCAACAGTTTCATAAGAGTGATGAATCATATTTTTAAGGGATTTCAAGGAAAGTTTGTGGTGGTTTATTTTGATGATATCTTGATCTTTTTTAAAATTCAAAATGAGCATGTTAAACACTTAAAACAAGTTTTTGAACATCTTTAAAAGCAACAATTATTTGTTAATGTCCAAAAGTGTACCTTTTGTGTGGATTGTGTGGTATTCTTGAGTTTTGTGGTCAGTTCTAAGGGTGTTGAAGTTGACGAACAGAAAATCAAAGCAATCAATGAATGGCCTAAACCTAAGAGTGTAACTGATAGTAGGAGTTTCATGGGCTTGCTAGTATTATAGGAGGTTTGTTAGAGATTTTAGCACCATTGCTACTCCTTTGACTGATGTTATTAAGAAGACAAAATTTTCACATGAGGAAAAGAACAAGATGCTGCTGCTTTTAACTTATTAAAAGAAAATTTGCATTCTGCTCCTCTTTTGGAATTTACCTGATTTTTCTAAGTCTTTTGAGGTTGAATTTGATGCCTCCAAAAGAGGAATAGGTGTTGTTTTAATGCAGGATTTCAAGCCCATTGCAGACTTTAGTGAAAAGCGGAGTGGAGTTATATTAAACTACTCAACTTAGGACCAAGAGCTATATGCTTTGGTAAAAGATTTAGCTACATGAAAACATTATTTGTGGTCTATATTATTTATGGTTAAGACTGACCATGAATCCTTGAGATACTTTAAGATCCAAGGTAATCTTAATCATAGGCATGCAAAATGGGTTGAATTCGTTGAAACCTTCCCATATGTGATTTCTTACAAACAAGGAAAAGATAATGTGGTTGTTGATGCACTTTCAAGAAGGTATGTCTTGGTCTCTACCCTTAGTTCTAAATTCATGGGTTTTGATCAAATCAAGGGCCTTTATGCTAATGATTCTAATTTTGGCATGATTTTGGCAGAGTGTAAGTTGGGTCCTTATAAGCGGTTCAATCTTTAAGACAGATTCCTTTTTAAGAAAAATAAGTTGTGTATTCCTAATAGCTCTTTGCGTGAATTATTTGTTAGGGAAGCACATTGTGATGGGCTCATGGGACATTTTGGAGTTTCCAAAACATTGGATATACTTGTTGAACATTTATTTTTTGTTGGAATGCAAAAGGATGTTGAAAAGTATGGTTCCAGTGTCTTGAATGTAAACAAGCCAAATCAAAAGTGTTACCATATGGTCTTTATCTCCTTTACCTGTTCCTACTTCTCCTTGGATTGATATTTTCATGGATTTTATGTTAGGTCTGCCTAGAAATAAACATGGTAAGGATAGTATATTTGTAGTGGTAGACCAATTTTAAAAAATGGATCACTTTATTTCATGTTTGAAGGCTAATGATGCATCACATGTGGCTGATATATTTGTGAAAGAAGTGGTTAAATTACATGGTATACCAAAAACTATTATTAGTGATAGGGATGCTAAGTTTTTAAGTCACTTTTGGAGGTTCTTTGGGGAAAGTTGGGGACTAAATTGTTATTTTCTACATCTTGTCACTCATAGATGGGCAAAAAATGTTAATAGGACTTTAGGGAACATGTTAAGGGTTGTTTTAAAGGAAAAATTAACTTTAAAAATTGGGAGGAACATCTTCCCATGGTAGAGTTTGCCTATAATAGAACTATCCATTCTTCTACTGGTAAGTCTCTTTTTGAAGTTATTTATGGATTTAATCCCCTCAACCTCCCCCCCCCTTAATTTTCTAGCATTGCCTACTAATGATATAGTCAATCTTGATGGTAGGAAGAAGTCTGAAATGATGAAGAAGATTCATGAACAAACAAGGCTTGCAATTGAACAAAAAAATTAACAAAATGCCTTAACAAGAAATATGGGGCAAAAATATGTTATTTTAAACCTATCTAGTGTGGGTGAGATTTAGGAAGGAAAGGTTTCCCATCAAAAGAAAATCCAAGTTACACCCAAGATGAGATGGTCCATTTGACTCTTTGAAAAGATTGGAGACAATGCTTACAAACTTGAACTTCCTAGTGACTATCAAGTTAGTGCTACCTTTAATGTTTCTAATCTTTCATTATTCAATGTAGCATTGAATTTGAGAATGAATTATCCTGAAGAATAGGGGAATGAATAACATCAATGGCAACTCAACATCAACTAAGGAAGCTTTGGAAGTTCCAAGAGGACCCATGACAAGATCCCAAACAAGGAAATTTGAAGACCAACTTAATGGGCTGGAATTAGCTATTAAAAAGTGTGTTATGATGGAAGAAGATATCAAGGCCAATGAAGTTATTTTCTCCAAGTCTTACATCTATTTGAAGGCCTAAATTAAAGTCCAAGAGGAGATGGAATGAAGCACAAATCATCCCCTAAATGGAGAAAATACTGCAGTACTTTTTTAATTAGTTTCTAGAATTATATTTAAGAGTTGCTTTATTCTATGTTGACTCCTAGGACTTGGTGTATGGAAGCCTTCTATGCCATCTATTAGTTATTTTATTCTATGTTGACTTCATAGGATAATGTGTGTGGTAGTTTTCTAGGTCCTAAGAAGTATCATTTTTATTTATGATATCTTTTGACCAAGCCCATCTTCACTACTATATAAAGGGGTCTTTGTTCATTCATGGAGATCAAATTTTGAATATTAATATATTTGAGAGTTCTTTTGAATCGTTGTGGCATATTACTTTTTGGATTTATCTTGCAACCTAACTAGTTCATAGTTTATGGTAGTAAGATAATTTTCTTTCTTAATATCTTTGGTTTCTTCATGGTATTGTTAGAAGGAAATTACTATGCTTACTAATTATTTTCTAACTTTACTCATGAAGCGGTCAAGATCCGATTCTAAACTTGATTAGTTTCTCAAGTAAAAGCATTTGGTTTACCTATAGCAAATTCATTGTTACTTGGTTCTTGTCAAATCCGTGTCTCTAAATTCTTGTTTAGTCTTTTCAATTAGTTTCCTAGTTTTTCTTTCATATTTATTTTAAGTTCATATTCTAGTTTTGGGATTTCAATCTTTTTGTTATTATTTTAGCCACCACATTTTAACGATGTGATATGAATCCGATTGTTATATGCATATCTGGAACGACTAATTTTTTTTTATGGTAATTATAGTTCTTTTATTAATTCACCACTAATGAGGGGATGAAATTCAAGCATTAAAAGATAAAATATCTAGTTATTAAAATTAATAAATTAATTAACTTAATTAATTACC
>JACEIK010000799.1:307175-320269 GCA_018107945.1 Datura stramonium
ACACCGATTATTTTTTTCCTGAACCAACCATCTCGGCCCTCTAAGTAAAAGGGAAAACCCTTCAATTCTCTCAATCTTCATTGGAGTTATCTACAATATTGTTCGCGATCTTCATAGGAGAAATCTGCATAATGGTCTCAATTATCATCAGAGAACACTGCAATATTGGTTTCAATCTTCATCGGATAACACTGCATTCGGTAAATCTTCATCGAACCAAATTGTATACATAGAGAATTCAAGCTCTAGTTTCCTGCTTTTCTATCATTAGAGAAGTTACATACAGAAATTCGTAATCTTCATTGAAGAATATTGTATGCATAGATAATTCAAGCTCAGGTTTCTTGCTTTTCTATCATCGGAGAAGTTACATATATAAATTTGATTGGAATTTTGCCGCTGGAACTGGGTGTTCTGTTTCCATCTTTTCTCTCGTCAAGGTATAGAGGTAAGTTTCATGGATTTCAAATCCTCCTAGTTTCTTAGTTTAGTTCTCCTCTGGTTCTCTTTTTGGGAATAAATAAGGTATTATCCCTCCAGCTTCATGCAAATCCCGATAAAACACATGCCTCCAACTACAAAATCAAAAAAGGGAAATTAGTGATAACATGAGTAATTAGGATCAAAATTGTGCTATTGAATTTGGACACTTTGTTGATAGCAACTGTAATTGTGGTATTAGCAGGTTTTCTTGATTCTATTTGATATTATTCGATTTTGGTTGTCATGTTAATTGTATCATATAAGAATTTCTTGTGATTTCTCTTTGATATGGTTCAATTTTGGTTGTTGTCTTTTGGCTATTTACCCTAACTAGGCGCATGTATTTACTGATTTGAGAAAAAGCGAAGATGAAAAATAAAAACATAATGAAAATTTGATTCATATTGAATTACTTACTAGTAAGAACAAGGCACTAATTTACTGGCTAGTAATTTTTTTTAGAAAGTTTACCTGTAGTGTTTGTAATTAGTTTTGTAAATTTGCACAGTACAAGGTTAAACTATTAAGGCTTAACTAATAATTTATTTTAGCATATTTACAATCAGAAAATAATAATAGCGTAAAATAGTCTAGCCACAAAAATATTTTGTGTTTGCATCACCAATCACCAAGTTTAATTCTGTTACATCTTGCTTTTTGTCTCAAATACTCTTCTCTAAGAGGGACCATTTTTCCAGTTGAACAAGATTTGTTCTTTCCTTCTTAGCTAACTTTGTAGTATATTAGTGTTCAATTTCCCTTTGAATATTGATTAGCTCTTGCCTTGTTTTATCCAGTTTGATAGTAATCCCTTTTAGATCCTCTGCATTAAGTCTCTTGAAATGACTTTTATGTAATTTGAGTTTGTGCTAAATATTTTTTATTTTCCAATGTGAAATATGCCTTCTCCATGCTACTTCGATCAATGGTGTAAACTGAGGGTGTTCAGCCCAAGCATTAAAGAACTCTCAAATAAATTTTCAGTGTGTTGCATTTGCTGAGTAAAGGAAAATATCATGGGTGAGTGATTTGATATGAAAGGCTCTTCATAGTAAGTGAATATTTATCCATATTGCATCACCCATTCGTCATTACTTAAAGATCAACTTATCCTGCTCCACACTTTATTCTCATCTTGTTGTTTGTTAGACCAGGTGTAGTAATCACCTTTCCAAGGTAGTTCATTAAGTATCATACCTTGAATCCATTCTAACAATTCTTTAAATTCTGCATATGTCATTGGTGCTCCACAGATTCTTCATGTGTATTCATGACAACATTAAAATCCTCACTAACAAGCCATAGTAATGTGCAAGTTAGTGTGTTTAAATGATAACATAACTCTTTCCTTTGTTCCATTATTTTATACCCACATACGATTGTCATTAGACATTTAGTAGAGGCATGTCTAGCTTTAATCTTACAATGTATAAATTAAGTAGACTCCTCTGTCACGTGTACTTCATAATATCTTTCATCCCATAAAATACAGATTCTTCTATTTATACCATATCTGGGCCACCCCCTTCAACTGATAAGTTGCCAAATCTACACATTCAACCAAGGTAACATGCATTATTTGGGTGATCTTCTGGACTTCGTCACTGAACTCCTGTGGGTCCTCATCTACCTTAGACCTATGAAATGCTGGAGGGTTCATCCAAGTAAAATCCCTAGACTCTGGCAGCGACTATAGACCTACTGACATTGGCAGATGTGACGACCTGCTGTTTTACCTAGCTAGTCATCGTTTATGCCAGCATCTATATGGCAACCCTAAATTCGGCAGGGGACACCTGATCATCTTGAGGGGCTGCTGGAGCTGGTAGGACTGGCTGGTTAGAATTTTCAATCCTCCTTCCGTTTCCTCACATGGGAGGCATTGCTAACACTGAAAAGGATAGAGCACGATTTAGGAGGAAATTTTAGAGATTAAATGTTATGACCTAAACTTAGGCCCGGATAGAGACACAGGACAAGGAACCTCGAGAGGCTCCAAGTCAACCCATGTTATGAACATATCACCTAAGAGCAGACAACCAGTGGAAACTGAAATGAGAAAACACTTTTAAGTGAAAGTCTACATACATAACAAACTAAAACAGAGTCAACAATGAAAAGTTGGATTTCCTACATATTGTCTGAAAAGCCACTAACATAACTTATGAGTTGATGGGGCAGTACCCCCAACTAGCTAGACAAAAGTCTATAACTGAAATATCATAACCATGGATAACTGAATGCCCTCGTAAGATGAGGACTCATCAATGTTGGCTAAAACAAGTCTGAGAGGAAAGCAGGACTAATGATGCAGCTGAGACTGATCCCTCAGACCTGTATCATGAAACAATACAACAAAGAGTATGCGATCAGTACATGAAATGTACTAAGTATGCAAGGTAAGTAAAAACGGGCAGGTAGAAATACATAAGAGTTCATGAAAGTAGGACAACATTATCATGAAGTAAATATCATAATATAAACATGAGGGCACAAGGTTTTCAAACCATCCATAATCTAGTCACAATCACAGTTACAAGAGAAACCATATAAAAACATAACTTGAGCCAAAGTAACATAAACATAATGATGCATAAATCATGAGGAACAATAGGAGAACTCGTCTTAACCGACACCATCATGATAGAGCTTACATAATGCCCCAACTTTTTGCTCAAGTGGGTAGAGCCACCCTAGGCTTGCTAGGCAAGGGACTTGCATGATGTGATATCACAGGGGATCCAATGATATATGTATATACCTACAGTGGCACGTAGTTCTAAGACCACTAGGTTTACTTGAACGCCAGGCCTACTCGGTGCTAGATACTGCTCCCAAAAACATGAACATGAGGCTGATATTGTAATTGTGAAATCATTCATGAAGTTCATGGACAAATAAATCATAACATAGTTGATCATACTTGAAATAGATGATTAGCCATGATTAGGGCCCGTGAGTCGGCCAAGAGTCAGAAATTCATAAATCATGAAGATCATACATACTTGTGAAAAATTATATATTTGATATTCATAAATCCATGAAGAGTACTTCAAGTGAAATCATAACATTAATCATAAATCATAATTTAGACTTAGTAAAATAAGAAATATAATAGAATCATAACTTGACTTTTCATGAAGCTTTGCATATTTGAGCATAGATTGATTGAGATTCGAAACCATAAAAATTATAATTAACTTAAATATAAAATCTGCCCATAGACCTTAAAAAAACATTTGGGACATGAAGGGAATTGGCCCATAATCCAATCATAGAGAATTCCATAAATATGGGCTTAAAACCCCCCATACGATCAACAAATTTAACTAAATACTTGAATTCAAGAACATAGAGAAGAATTGGGGGATGAAAGTGAAGAGGAACTCTCATTCACAATCCTACATACCTGGGTAATCTAATCTTACACTCTCCTTTAATAGCCTAAAGGAATTGGAGAAGAAATTGGGGAGTTATAGACTTGATTTTCCCTTAGAAATCCTCTAGTTTGCATGGATGGGGAGGGTGTTATACCCGAGAAACTCAAGGATCACACCCAGGAGTTGAAACGGAGAAAAACTAAAATTCTGCACCAGGTCACAGAACAGGTCGTTAGGTGACCCATGAGGAGTGACCGCGAGTCGTGAAGTGACTCGTGGTCAAGAAAGGAGGTGGCATTGTTTGGGGGAGACCACGGGCATGACCACGAGTCGTGGTTAGACCACACAACTCATGAGGTCAGTCGTGGCCTATATTGGACATATGGCAAGGAGTTTGGACAGTGGAGATCATGGGTGATGACCACGAGTTGTGGTCAGCCACCACAATTCGTGGGTTTCCTCGTGGGGTCCCCTGAAGAATTTTGGCAGTGAACATGATGATTCAAGGCCACGAGTCATGTTCCCTGGTGACGAGTCATCCAGTGCCTCGTGGGGACTGGCAGTCAGCAAAATTCTTCGATTTAAATAAGGTCTTTTCCGTAATTCCTAAGTCCTAGGGTCCTAAACTATGTCGTATTAACCTTTGAAAGGTAGGTTTAAGAGGGGAAAGACTAGCCTAATACCTCATTCACGCATGCAAAGTATAGAAGAGGGTTAGAGAGGTGATGAAGGTGTCTTCAAGGTCTTCTTCTTCAATTTCCACTTGGGCATTCAAGGAAGTGTAAGGATTAGCTTCAATCAGGTATGTAGGATTTTGAATGGGTGGTTTAATCCACACCCATGCCCAATTTCTCCCTAACCTATGAGTTACTACAACTCAATTCTTATGGGGTTTTAACCCAATGCATGAATCTTCAAGTAATTGATATGGGTATGTTACTAGCATGTCTAAATTGATGGGTTTTGATTAGTGGGAAGTTTTTATATTGACTTTCAATCACTATATTGTTTACTAAATGTTTAAATTCATGATTCCCATCTATTAGGAATCCATCAAGGATGTGTTTTGATAATATTCCAAGCATGAAGTCAACTATCAATTTAAAAGCATGTTTCCAAGTTATTTATGTTTTATGCTCATGGTTTCAAGAAAATTTAAGCATTTCAAGTATGTTTAAGTATCAGGCATTTCCCACATGTCAAGCATGATTTACAATTTATGACTTTGGCCGACTCACGGGCCCTATTTCATGGCTAGTTCACGAACACTCAAGCATGTTTATGATTATCATGATTTTAACTAGCCTATGAATCTCATGTATATTATTATATGAGCACTATATATGTTTTGGGAGTAGTATTTAACATCAAGTAGGTTCAGGGCCCAGGTTACGCCTCAAATTTCCCAACTACTTGCCACCGTAGGTCATGTTTGGGACCTCCTTCGTGACTGTCCCCTTTTGTCCTAATGGGCCTTTCATGATTGATATCACCCCCTTCATGGTTCTACCCTTGTCAAGGTACGAACGGCCTCCCGTTTAGGTTTATAGGTCGGGCTCCCTGTGTGCTCATATAGGGTATGTCAGTTATAAGAATGTCCCACTGTTTCTCATTATTTATGCATGTTATGATTATGTTCTTTAGCTTAAGTCATGTTTTATAATGCTTCCCACTCATGTCTATGAATACAAAAAGTTATGAAAGTTTTGAAAACCTTGAGCCTTACATTTATTTATGATTTTAGTATATGATCATGTCGTCCTACTCTTATGAACTTTTATGCATTTTAAATGTTCATTTTACTTACCTTGCATAATCGGTAAATTCCACGTACTAACCCGCATACTTTGAATGTTGTATCGTCTCATGATACAGGACTCGGCTCTTAGGGTCATCCTCGTCAATAGTCCATTCAGAGCTAGCTATCAGCCTTTTTGGTGAGTCCTCATGTTCCGAGGGCCATATGTTCAGACTTTTTTGCTCCTATCAATTTTCAGTATTTGTAGGGTTAGTGGGATATCGTCCCATCAACACGTCAGATATGATTAGAGGCTTTCAGACAATATGTAGTACTCAACTGTCATGTATGGATTATGTATCGTCTTTCTTTCTATCTTATGTCATGATTTCGTTTTCTCTATGTTATTACATTAAGTCTTCCGATTTACGTGAATGGTTTAGATGTATGCACAAGCCACGGGTCGACTTGGAGCCTTTTGGGGTTCCTTGTCCCGTGTTTACGATCTAGGTCTACTCTCGGGTCGTGACAGAGGGAATGGGTTAGAATAGGTTAAGCACCCTTAGAACTCTTCTAATTGAGCTTATAATGACGTAGTTTAGGATCTTAGGGCTTAGGATTAACAAAAATACCCTTAATAAAAAATCTGAAAATTGAACACTGCTAGTGACTATGACTCATACCATGAGTCATCCCTTGATACCGAGGCTCATGGTATCGCTCGTTACTAACACCCATGCTCACCTCAATTTCTGCTCTTCAAATGACGGTTAGATAGGATGAGTCGTTACTCGCCATAATGACCCGTTACTCTCTCTCGTCGTCGCCACTGCCCTCATGAACTAAACATCTGGAATTCTTACCACGGGTCCTACCACAAATCGTACTTCCAAACCACGGGTCATTGGACTCACCCATTGCCTCTGAGACAACTTTCACTGCACCTCCTCGTGGACACTTACTATGACTCATTGATCCTTACAACAAGTCGTACCACGACTCGTACCTTCCAACCCTGGTACCACAGAGACAAATAACGACTTCAACCCACGACCCCTTACATCACCCAATGGGTCGTCCCTGGACTCGGTTGCACTAAGCCTCCTATTGTAGAGTCTAACCATGAGTGATTTCAATGGGTCGTTACTCCTTCCCACGAGTCGTACTGAGTGAAATCTCAGATTTTTATTCTATTCTCAATTCAAATTCCTTAGTATAGTCTTAGGCACTTCCGGGGCATTACATTAAAACTCTACGCATGATAAGAATCATGAAGAAAGGGAATTTTCCTAAAAACATCTCATCGCCTCAACCTCATATGTGTGGCACACTTCACACCCATGAAAAGGACTCTACTCAATATGGCTTTTAGACATCCTAAGACACTCTAAACAAGACGATCTAATACTAAGTTTGTCAAGACCCGGGTTTACACCCTGGATGTGATACAATACTTAAGATCAAAAGTGACCCAAAGAAAACCCATGGTAAAGCATAATTTTTATAAGACTATCTATAGAATGATAATATTAAGAGGAAGCTGACTAAATAAATAGGAAAATACTGAAATGATAATAAAGATTTGTTCAAACACTAAACCCAAGCTCGATCTACAAATATTGTCTGATAGCATTCTAAAAGAAATAATGAGTTGTTGTGACAAACCCTCAGCTAACTCTAATGTCTGAAAACTAAACTGAAAATAATATACTGAAATGGAAACCTAGCCTTCGACAGATGAGGACTCACCACTGAAAACTGCTGGAGAATCGCTGAGAGAAACTAGTTGCGGTGCTAAGGATGGGTACTTGAGCATATATCAGTCGCATAGAAATATACGACGAGTACTATGAATGTACTGAATATTTGAGATAAAACTAAATATAAGAAAACTAATAATACATAAACTATATTGAATGACATGCTATGACCATATCTGAAAACGTAACTGCTGAATAGAAATCTGAAAATCAGACAATTAGCAAAGAACCAATAGCTGACTTGAGGGTCATAAGCAAATCCTAAAAAGCGGAAAGATGAATTAGACTGGGGACTATGACTATGATAGACTAAATTGTATTGTGGGAGAGCTTATAACTGATATATAACGACGTGAGCTAGACGTGGAGTTCGATGTATGCAACCCATCGAAGAGAGTCCATTGTACCTTGCCAGGGTATAGTGGCTGAGCTATGTGACCACTCTTTGGGGCCTATTCAAGTTAATAAATTATGGTGGCACGTAGTTCTGGGAACCTGGGGGAATTGGACCTCGGCCTGCTTGGTGCTATGTACTACTCCCGCTTAATTATATCTAACTGACAGATAGCTCGAAACTAATGTCCTAGGACTAAGTCAGAAGTACTTATCTAAACTATTCTGAGAGTTTAAGGACCTGAAAGAAACTGTGTTGTAAGACTTGTCAGAACTTCTTTTTTTGAAAGTGGCATGACAATCTAAAGAATGACAATCCTGTTGGTAAACTGATACTACTGAATATATTAAGTACTAACAATATTACTTAGACTGAATATACTAAAAGCATTAACTTCCCATTCATGAATCCATGTTAGCATTCATAATTCAAATGTAAATATCATGCTAATACAATATTCGTATATGAGTTCTAAATCATGCAAGTTTCATCCAAAACCCATGCTAAAAGATTAGGGCTAGGAAAGCATATTGTACAACTAATTCTAAGACATGAATTTCAACTAGGAATAATCATGTAAACATAGAGAGTTAACAAGATTTAATAATTTCTTAAGTTGACTGAAAACCCTAGCTTCTAATCTTCTACAGGGCTGGCAATTTTAATGTTCTCTAAAAGTAATTTGGAACACAAGGGGAAAAGGGAATCCTTGTAGAAGCCCTAGCTCGTTCATGGAAATGAGTGTCTGAGTTTTCTACGTACTGATTCTTTTAGTTTTGGGAGAAAATGTGTCATGACCCGAGTCTACCCCTTGGACGAGACACGGTACCTAGTGCCACAAATAACCCCAAGCCAAACCATGGTGTATCATTACACTGGTAAACTGAATAGAACACAAGTGGAAGCTTTATAAAAATAATTATGCAATCAATACTATTAAATGTGTAACCATAACTGGAAACAATACTAGACAACTTAGTCTGAAAGTCGCTACTAACTAATGAGTTGCTGGGACAAGCCCCAAGCTAACTCTAAAGTCTAACTAAAAAGAACTAACTGAAAAGCAAGTAACATCCTCGAAAGATGAGGACTCGCCACACAGACACTGCTACTGGAATCATCGAAGGGAACTACTGACGATGCTGGGATTGAAAACCAGCGCCTGTATCATAATACGATACAGCATAGGAAGGATGTGTCCGTACTTTAAATGTACTGAGTAAGTAAGATATACAATAAGCATGGAAAATAAAAAACTGCACAGAAATAACATTAAATGACTGAATGATACTGAATATTGATAATGATCCTGACTGATGGTCATAAACATGCCCTAGAACTAGGTAACTGAACTAAGCTAAACTGAACTGTACTGAGCTAAACTGAAAATATACTAACAAGTGGAAGAGTCTACATCTAACATATAACCACATGAGCTAAACATGGAGTTCGATGAATATACCCCATCGGAGAAAGCCCACTGTACCTTACCAAGGTATAGTGGCTGGCTAGGTGATCATAAAGCTGGGGCCCGTTGAGCCAATAACCTAAGGTGGCAATGCTAGTTCTGGGCTCCTAGACTAAGTCATGAATACTTATCTAGAAGTATATTGAGAGTCGATCTGACCGAATAACTGTAAACTGGTGTTCTAAGACTGTCCAGCGCTTCTTATCTGGAAGCGTCGTAACCGTCTAAAGAACAAAATGATAGTTGAAAGTGATGGTTCTAAGACTAGTCAGAGCAGCTTATCTAGAAGTGTCGTAATCGTCTAAAATCATACTGATAATTGATAATTGAAAATTGGGGCTGGGAGGTATTACTGACACCTCAAGAGACTGATTATAGTCAAACTGATCATTTGACATGTCTGTAAGATACAGAAATTTACTAAGTCCTGACTAGGACTATACAATCAATAATTCTACTCTTGATTAGTGAATTTCAAGAACAATCAGAATCAAGCAACACTTGTATTTAGAACATACTAAAATACTCGATTCACTATATTCAAGAACTAGGGCTAAAATCATATAATTTCATAAAAAGAGATAATGACCAGAAGTATAGCTAAAACAACCCTAACTGTGAACTTCAGGGCTAAGACTGATAAGCATCTCAAAAGAGTTTTGGGGCACAAGGGAAGAATAATTTCCTTATTGAACTCTCACATACCTGGAGTTGAATTTCCTGAAAAGGATCTAGAGAATCTAAGGAGAAAACTTGAAAGCCCTAGCTTGCTCTGAAAGAAGTGTCAGGAACTTCTTTTTTCTGGAGATAGAGAGTTGATTGAAAAATGAAAGGGATGTAGTCGATTACCCCTTTAATTCTTTCCAAAATGTTCCAAAAATGATGCAGTTATGAGCTAAAATAGCTAGAAGTTACAAAAATGCCCCCAAAAGAAAATTTAAAAAAACTGCCCGATTGGAATCAACGGGTCACACAACGAGTCATTGGTTAACACCATGACTCTTTCGTACCAATAATTTGCCGTAGGCCTGAGGTATGAACATAAAGGAACTGACTAACAGTAGGGGACAACAACTCATTGGATGAACCAATGGGTCGTTGGTTCCTCTCATGGTCACTAGAGGAACTTTTGAATCTACGCTTGGACTCCTACCAACGAGCAACACAACGACTCATTGGTCCGACCAATGGGTCATTGTCAGCACCTGTCCTGGCCATTGAGACTTTCAAGACTCCGCTTATGGATGGAAGTGACGACTCGTTGTGTGTAACAATTAGTCTTTGTTGCCCTTCGTTGCCATTGGACTGAATTTCTTTCATCTTGGACTTCTCCCAACGGTTGAACAGGAAGAGTCGTTGGTCTCTTACACGACCTGTTACTAGGATCGTTGGTTCAGGAAGGCACCCTACAGTGCTGACAATGACTCAGACAATGGGTCGTTATAGCTGACAATGACTCATTGTTTGGGTCGTTTTAAGAAAATTTATTTCTAGTTTCTTCTGGGTTTTCATGAAAAATCTGAGCTTGGTATAGTAAAGTTTTGGGATGTTGCATTATCTCCCCCTTGAGATCATTCATACTTGAATGAAGGCTAAAATGTTGGAAAACTGGGAAGGAGTTGCAATTTCAAGACTGAAACTATAAATTGATTTTTGAAGGAGTGACTGACTCCATACTAGAATAGGCATACTAACTGAATTAACACAACTAGAGTGCACATTGAAAATCTGAATAGAGCTAATGAGTGAGGAACTGAGTAGAGTACTGAGGAGGAATTTAACGCCTGTTGTTGAACCTGAACTGGAAGAGAATAAATGAGGGCATTTAGCCATCATGTCTGTGTCTGCCTCCCATGTGACTCCTTCAACTAGTTGGTTCCTCCATAAGACTTTCACTGAAGTGAATACCTTGTTTAGATTGCAACGCTGATGGTCTAGGATCTGAACTGGAACTTCTTCGTAAGAGAGACTATCCTTCAATCCCAAAATGTCTAGTGGCACAATTGAGGTCGGATCACTGATTTACTTATTCAACAGGATACATGGATGACTGGGTGTACATATGCTAACTCTGTGGGTAATTCTATCTAATAGGCCACATTGTCAATTTGCCTCAGAATCTTGTAGGATCCTACACACCTCAGATTGAGTTTTCCTATCTTTCCAAACCTCATCACCCCTTTCATGGGTCAAATTTTCAAATAAACCCAATCATCTACAACAAATTCTAACTCTCTCCTCCTCACATTAGCATATGACTTCTGTCGGCTCTGAGCTGTTTTCAACTTTTCTCTGATCAGTTGCACTTTCTACATAGCTTCATGAACTTAGTCCGGTCCTATCAAGGTAGCTTCTCCGACTTCAAACCACCCTATAGGAGACCTACACCTTCTACCATATAAGGCCTCAAATGAGGCCATCTAAATATTGGAGTGGTAGCTAGTGTTGTATGCAAATTCGATGATGTAATGCCCGGGAAACCCTACGAACAGACGTGGGAGTTGAAATAGAGAAAATAAGATTTTCTGCACCAGGTCACAGAACGAGTCGTCTTGTGACCCGTGGGATAGGCCACGAGTCGTGGAGTGACTCATGGGGAAGAGTTCGGACTTGGTTGAAAATTTGGGAATTTGAGTGACAATGGGTGTTACCACGAGTCGTCATGTCAGTTGTGGCCAAGGGTTGGACGTAAATTGGAAAAAAGGAGCAGTGTACCTGCCGGAGGGGTCACTATGACTCGTCGGGTACACCATGAGTCATGGTGTCCCCTGTGGTAAGCCACAAGTGAATTTAGGCAGTGTACTCGACAGATTGTGACCAGGACTTGTGGTCATTGGGCACGGCTCGTCAAGTCCCTCATGGGGACTGGTAGTCATCTTTTTCCTGCGAGTTTATTAAGGGCTTTCCGTAATTCCTCTGAACCTGAGACCTATGCTGCATCGTTTTAAGCATATGTTTGATGAATTTAGAGGGTTTGAACGGTTTTCATCCCTCATTCATCACTTAGACTCTCAAAAAAACGTTCGTAGAACTCAAGTCATTCCTCTCAAGAAAAAGTAAGGAAGTCAACTTCTCCTCAGATTCTCAAGGGATTTTCTTTGGATTTCTTCATTATGTATGTGGGAATTAAACTAGGGAATAGTTCTTCCCTTGTGTCCCCAAACACCTTTTCAAATTTCCTCTATCAGTTTAGCCCTATGGTTTCAAAATGTAGAAACTTGTCAGATTAACTTCATTGAGATTTCAAGTGGTATATTTCTCATGATTTTTAACTGCTTGTTATTCCCTAATTCTAGATATTTATGAGAATTGTACCTTGTGCAATGACTTAGCCCTAGTTCTCCATTCAGTAGAATTTAGAATCTTGTGTGTTGGACTAGTTTCCTTGTAGCTTGATTCTAATAGATTTGAAATCCACACATAATTAGAGTATGTGGAAATTTTAGTCAGATATTTACATGTCCAGTCTCAGTCAGATTATTAGACTCAGAGTTGTCAAGAATTGTCAGCTAATCAGTTTGACTATAGTTAATTCTTAAGGTGTCAGTGATGCCTCCCAGTTATCAGTATTAGACTTAGTATCAAATTTTAGTGGTTCTTTAGGCATTCATCACACTTCTAGATAAGTAGCTCTCACTAGCCTTAGGATCCCAACTTCAGGTTAAAGTTTGTTCTTTGGACGGTTACGATGCTTCTAGATAAGCAGCTCTGAACAGTCTTAGAACACCAGTTATAGAATCCGATAAAATAAGACTCTCAGAGTACTTCCAGGTAGGTATTCTGACTTATTTTTAGGCCCTAGTTTTGAGCTATCAGTGTAGTAGTCAGTCTAGGACTATCCAATGGATGTAGGACTTAGCACGGAGCGGAC
>JACEIK010000799.1:347467-361072 GCA_018107945.1 Datura stramonium
TACAAAACAAAGGCTAATCATGTTGGTTAGCACATATCTTCACATTCATATAAAATCACATGAAAATGTATCAAATAGCTTAGACAACACGACTAATTTATGTTATAAAGCGTATCACGGGACCTATATTTTTTCCCGTGATCACATATGATAGGTTGATGGACAACACCCCCAACTAACCCGGAAAAGTACTGAAACATAAAATAGCATAAATGTCTATCAAAGTGCCCATGGAACATGAGGACTCACCATTAAGCTAAAAGTGAACTCTGAGATGATCTATGGATGAGGGTGAGCCTGAGAGCCGGGTATTGTATCACAAAATAATACAACATAGAAAGTATGTGGTAAGTAAGTTTAATGTGCCGAGTATGCAAGGTAAGTAAAACAGACATTTAAAATACATGAAAACTCATAAAACGTCAGAGTGGGACATCATTCTTATATCATAAACATCATAACATAACGTAAGGCTCAAGGTTTTCAAATCATTCGTAAGCCGTTCATCATCATGATCATAAGAGAAAATTTATAAAATCATCACTTAAGCCAACATCATAAATATAACAATGCATAAAACATGAGGAACAATGGGAGGACTCATCATAACCGACACCATCATGGTAGAGCCTTTCATGATGCCCCAACTATCTCATTCAAGTGGACAGAGTCGCCCCTGGCTTGCCAGGAAAGGGACCTGTATTATGTGATATCATGAAAATAGGGGATCATTTTCATTGTAATGTATCATAATAAACCCATTCTGGCACGTGGTTATGAGACACTGACATAGTCCTTTGAAAGTCGAGTTGCCTGGTGCTAGACACGTCTCCCAAAAACATGCATAATAGGCTCATACGAAAATCAATAACATCATTCGTTAAGATTCATGGCTAAAAATAAACATTCATCATTCATTGATCCCTATTAAAACATGATTAACAAAGAATCAAAGGCCCTTTAGTCATCCAATAAAATAAATCGATAAATCACTAAATCCATTTCATAAAACCGTAATGATTCTTCATCATGTAGCCATTTCCCAATACTTCACCATGCTTTACAATACTCAATTCATTCGAAAACATGCTTATAAACATGGGTAACTTGAAAACATGCTTTTCATCATCAATAGTTCATAAATCATAAAGCCAATGCATACTTTAAGATAATATATATAACTTGTAAATCATCATATCATGTTGGGTATTTGAATAAATCCATATTTCAAATCATAAGTCATGCTGGGTTCGTAAATATCACCAGTTGAATAGAATATCATAAATTGATTAATGGGTGTGAAGTGCGCCACACTTTTGACTAAGAGGCTACGAGATGTTTAGGAAATGTTCCCTTCTTTCATGATCTATGTCGTGCGATGAAAAGTCTTTCTATCCTTCTAATTCGTGCTATTCACGATTTCAGAATCATGGCTCTTCGAAGAATGAACAGAAGGAGGAATGGAGATGGTGAAGTCCACGAGGATGGCAGTAATCATGGGAGTTAGAAAGCCCCACCAGTTAAGGAGCCCTAGGCACCAGAGCCAACTGCCCATGTTGAGTTTCGGGCTTCTATTCAAATGCTTGCGCAGGCCTTGACCACTCAGGTCAATCATTAGGCCGTTGCTCATGTTCCGCAGAATGGAATTGCAGTGACGGCTAGAGTCAAAGACTTCTTGAGGATGAATCCGCCGGAGTTCCTTGGGTCTAAGGTAGATGAGGACCCACATGAGTTTGGAGACGAGATTGTCAAGATCACCCAAGTCATGGGGGTGAATGGGGTTGAGTGCACCGAGTTGGCCTCTTATCAGTTAAAAAGGGTCTCGTATATCTGTTTCTCCAATGGAAGGATAATAGGGTCGTAAGGAACAGGTCTGGTCACTTGGGATCAGTTCCATGTTGCGTTTCTACACCGGTTCTTCCCTTGTGAGTTGAGGGAGCTGAAGACAACTGAGTTCGTTAATATGAAACAAGGGAGGATGATTGTATAAGAGTATGCCCTTGAGTTCACTCACATATCAAAATATGCCCCGGAGTTGGTAGTCGATCAAAGGTTGCGGGTGAGTAGATTCGTCCATGGAGTAGTGAGTTATTCAGAAAAAGATTGTAGGAATTCCATGCTTCATCAGGATATGGACTTTCCTCGCATAATGTTGTACACCCAGAAGATGGAGGTGTCTCATATGAGGGAGAGGGAGGAAAAAAGGGCTCGGACAGATAGCCATGGGTTTACTCATCAGAGATCTGCGATGGTCACCGCCCTCAGTTTCAGCAGAGGTCACTAGCTCCAGAACACTCATCAGCTAGTGTTCCATCTAGACCCAAGGGTGATCATAAGATCAGGGCTTTGGGATAAAGGGATTAGAAGGGCATGTAGGTGGAGCGTACCTTCTGAGCCTGCATAAAGTGCGACAAGAGTCATCCGGGGAGTGTTTGCTTGGCTCAAATATTTGCTATGGGTGTGGTAGGACAAGCCACATGCACCGAGCATGTCCATTGCTAGATAGGATGGTGATAGGGGTCTTACACAGACCACTAGGACAACAGTTGTCAGGCCTCGCCTTGGGAGGCATGACTGTAACCTAGTGCCCTACTAGGACCTGGACTACTGGCTAGCTGAGCCTAAGCACTTCTGGTGCCAGGCTGGCTCTAACTCTGGATTCAAGAAAACGACGGGCTATATAACGGTTGTAAATACAGCCTCCGGCCGACTAGGCCTATAGCCACATGTAAGCAAACAACAACTATCCAGAACAGGCGAACTAATAAGGGAACCTATGCACGGGCCGACAAGGCCACCATGCTGTCTAGTTATTTCCTGAATCAAGAAACAAGTGCTAAACTACTAGTGGCGGCAAGGTCACCACTCACGGAAGCAATAAGGCCCCACTACATTACATCATAAACAAACTAGAATATACACATCCTCACACATTCAGTCTGACTAATCACGGGAATGTACAATCTGCAAGCCTCCTAAGGAATGCTGATAATATGGTCGGGGACAGGCCCCGGCCTACCCATACGTACAACAAAAAAGGGATAAACCTCTATCTATCTATCTAGGATGGTAAGGAGATGATGACTACGTGGTGGCTAGAATCCACGAGGATCGACTCCTCGTCTGTAGTACAGGCAAGTAATGCAGTTCCCCAAACGGGCGTCAGTACCGCTGGTACTGAGTATGCAAAGCAACAACTGGAAAAATAGCGAAGACAAGCAATATAACTAACGAGAATTGAAATAGAAATAAATGGACTATAATTAGGAAGTATGAGTTTAAGACTGCCTCAACTATGCTGAAAGGAGTGATGCATGCCTGGTAACGTGGCATTCTACTATTTGTCTACTCATAACTAACATAACATGGTGTAATATATCATAACATAACATAGCATAGCACACACAAACCTTACCGGCCCAGTAGGTACAAGCAACACGTAATCTATACCCCAACCCCCGGTCATCCCATCTCCCTAGTAACTATGAGCATCCTGCCGGTCCCTGGGTATGCACTTGGGCCCGCTGAGCTTCTGAGTATAACTGTACCTGGTCCAGAGGACTCCTGAATCAACACCCCAAAGCGTACCGCTCGACGGGGGTGTATAAAAGCCGACCAAGGCAAAATATGGGGAAACTGGCATCCCATCTTCGTCTCCTAGGGGACGGCATGCCACTCCGTAGAGCGACGTATCCTCACCCTCTGGCAGAAGAGTCGATACAGCTATTAACCCTGGGGCGGTCATGAATGCTAGGTAACCCAGCCCAAAATAATACGGTCGAGTCTTAACTAGTAATACTAACTGCGTATACTACATGCTTAAACTAATGATAATAGTGTGTATGTATATAAAACATGTTGAAGTTAATGATAGTAATGTGTATATATGACACGCCAGTGAGAAACTGATAATGGTATCTAAATAATTTAAATCATCTTTGTCTTCAGTCACGATCTGAGACAAGATATAATATTTCTGCTGAGAATCATATTATTGTAACTTAAGTTTCATGGTAAACATGATTTACCATTTCTAACATGCTTTCTAAACTTCACTTTCGGTTACTAATCTATTTCTAAAATACTTTACGAGACTTTATTGCTTTACTAAGTTTCGATTGAACACAGTAGTGTCATTACCGTGCTAAGTTACACCTTTGGCATGTTTGTTTCTGAAATATTCTACTAGAATGTGTATCGTGCTAGTAAGTTTCACGCTACACATAACATTATGTTGCTAATATCATACTAAAATTCATACTAAACATAATATGCGGCCACATTCACGGCACTTGAACTGTTACTATACCAGAACTACTAGCTTGCCAGAAGAAACTGGCTTATTTATACCTCATCCGTTAACTTTTGAGTATCTGGAATAACTTGGCGTTACAATTATTCCTTCCAACTGCATTCATATACAGTAATTGAAGTAAATCCATCGAGTATTCCGGAAGAAAACACTATTTTTAATATATATATATAGCCCAAACATTGACTTATTGAAAAACAACCGAAAACTCGCGCTATTCTCGGAAGTCCAAGGAAGAAATACTCACTTTAGGGCTAGTAGTACATTGACACTAATTTGGAGCAATCCCACTTACCTTAGCTCGGTAGGACGATGGTTCGCCAGCCGAATTTCACGAAACTAACTCCGTAGAAATGTTCTCTGCAGCTTAATACTTCACTACCCAAGATTAATTAGAGTTTGGACTGTGTTTGACGGCGTAATCGGATGAAATTTATATTAAACCCTTGTCTCCCTCTTCTCTCTGATCATTTTTTGGAAATTAGGAGTGCAAATGAAATAAAAAAAATGAAGTGGGACTTTATATACTTGGAGCCTGGACAGCCCTCCGTGGCACGTTGGCCATCACGGAGGGGCCTCGTCTGTGGCACGCTGCCATCACAGAGGGGGTCTATCCGGTCTCCTCTGCGATGGTTGATGCGATGCTCGTCGGTCTTTCCCGGGCCTTTTTCTAGCATGTATGGCATTTTAAAACTCTTAACCAACATGCAGTAGGCCATCTACATGTGTATCAAGAATTTACGGGGTCTGTGTACTCCCCCTTTAAGAACATTCGTCGTAGAATGTAAACTTCTACTTACAAGAATTTAAACTTACTTGATTTATTTCTAGAAAAATTTCGGCGAGTTTCCTACGCCAATTTGGACTATCTAAAAAATCCTAAAACTCTTAAAAATTCCAATACATGCTCGTAACATATCCTCGAGCGTCTGAAGTAGTGCGTCTGTCCATTTGTTTGAGTGTCAGAATGATGTGCTCAGTTAATCTGTGTCGCCAGGCCTCTACGAAATGATTGTCAAAATTTAGCTGTGGTGCACTGCTCTACTCGAGAGATGATGGATCTTTGGAACACCACTTCAAATCTGACTATTTCTGCGATATACAACTCAGCATAATCTTCGGCGGAAAGTAGCCCTTCTTGTGAAAGTGGGCTGATTTTGTTAACTGTCAAGAATTACCCAAATCGAGTCATTTCTATGCGGTATGGGGTAATCCACTTCTGGAAATCCATATTTACTGCTTCCCACTTTCAAAGAGGCATAGCTATGTATTGAGTCAATCCGCACAGTTTCTAGTGTTACTTTTACTCAGCGGCATTTGGGACCTTTGAGCATGAATTTTCTATTTCCCTCTTCGTGCACGGCCACCGGTAGGTTTCTTTAATATCCTTGGTACATTTTCGTCGAGCACAGGGCGGGAGAGAATGGCAGCCGTAATGTGCTCGCTTATAATCTGCTGGCGAAGCCCTAAAATATCTGGAACACAAAGGCGGGCTTTACTTCGCAACGCTTCATCTCGATTACTGAATCAGAGACGCTTTTCCTTGTTGAACTCTCTCTTTAAATTTGAACCGAGGTCGGGATCTTATACTGCCATCCCTTTACCTCCACATCTAATGACGACACTGCGGTGTTCTGAATTACCGCTCTGTCGTTCTCTATTTCTGCTACACGAATAGCTAAGGCGGCTGGCGGTGTATTTCTCGGGCCAATTCCAGTTGCTCGGGTTGCAAATATTCCAAACTCCCCATAGACTTACGTCTAAGGGCATCGCTACTACGTTTATACTGCTGGTGATACAGAATATCTACATCATAATCTTCAATAATTTAACCAGCGACACTGCCGTAAGTTCAACTCTCTCTGGGTGAAGATATTCTGTAGGCTCTTATGATCGGTGAAGATATCCACATGAACGCCATACAAGTAATGTCTCTATATCTTTGGGTGTGGATCCACGGCTAGTTCTAGGTCAAGGGTAGGATAATTCTTTTTCTGTTTCCTCAGCTGTCTAGAAACATAAGCAATTACTTTACCATGCTGCATCAACACACATCCTAACCCAACAGCGAAGCATCACAATAACTGCATAACCCTACGTACCTTCCCGAAATGCCTTGGGCGGAAGTCATCGTCTTTCAATTCCTGGAAACTCTACTCATATGCCTCCGAATCCACTAAAACATTATTGTTTTTGCGTCAGCTTAGTCAGGGGCCTGCCGCTACAGTGGAGAATCCTCAAAAAATCTTCTGTAGTACCACCATAATCCCGGGGCTGGTGGCTCGATCGAAGTGGTAGGTCTGGTCCACGTTTCCCTTTGCTTCTATTTTTTGAGTGTCTATCTGTATACCAGCTTCCGACACGATAAAGACTACTAAATTTAGCTATATTCACCTTTAGAGAAATTGGCATGTAATTGTCGATCATCTTGATTTATCATGCAGGCCGACCAAATCTACACGTATTGCTAGAGCTTTATACGGCCTTTTGGGCGCATGCTAATGCTACTCCATTCTTTGAAATAATGCAATGTGAATGTCTGCACACCGTAATGCACGTATCGATCAGAGGATCTGACAGTGATCACTTGATCTCTAATAATCTGGCTGAATAACTTACAAATATAAAGGTTTGAATGACCCGGATGATAATCTGGCAATGCTCTTTGAATGTCCTACTAGGGCATCTTGTGGCTCATGCATAACTTTGGAGTTGTGTACAGCTAACTGATTTGTTATTCTAATTGGAGAACTGTGTTTGTGCTTAGTCGGACTTACCCTCGGGCGACCCCGAGTCTCTAGATCTTCACGGGAACCTACCGATTCCTTGTCTTAGTAGACCAACACTTGTGCCCCATGAGAGTACTACCAATTCATATGCCTTGTTTGTATCCACTCGGATTTATACTTGCCGTTTTAGGAAATTCTCGGTCTTTTGAGCAATTACCTGTAAAACTGGCCCTCTCCTAGGACTCCATATCTAAATATCTTACGAGGACCATTGGGGTATTAGTCCGTCACTGACCACTTATGTGGACCCTTCTTAGGTACCCATGGTTTGTCATTTGGGACAATTTGGCTGACTTGTCAAAGGGTGTTCTACATGATAACTACTACTTTAACTAAGTGACTCTCACCTACAAGTGAGAAAAATGATAATACGACCACTTAACATACTGGAGAATTCTGGGGTTGCTAACCTCTAGAATCGGCTTATTCATTACACACTATTTATGGTTACGGCACATGCGATAACGTTCTTGTCTTTAGGGATACTTTCCAGCTAATACAGGCACCGGCCAGTCGTTGAACCCCGTCTAACTGTGCCCGTATCATCTAGCCACCTGATTAGGGCTACTAACTCTTGGGAGCTGCTAAAGAGTCTAGATATACCCCCTTTTGACGAGGGGTCCTACGGTACAATATGTATATACTTCCTAGCGGCTAACCGAATACGTGGCATTTGGAACCTCTATTAGCTGACTACTCCATTTTCTCTGGTATACGTATATATATAAACAACTACATACAATACATACTGAATTTTTTTGTAGTAATACTTAATCTCTGACATACTTTACTGAATTTTATACTGCACATGATATACTGCTTCTACAGTCTAATGATATCTTCGGTCCTCTTGTACTGCATTTAGTATTTTCATCCACATTCGAGGAAGCAACACCCACATGCACTTTAGCTATGATCTGCTATTTGAAATTTTGCCACTGTTACAACATGGGGTCAACCTCTGGACCTTGTGGCTTTACTTGTATTATATTGAGGGGCCCACGTAACTGTCTGCTGTGCCTTATCTCCAGGCCGCACTAGATTAAGTCCATGTCGGCACTCTCTTAACTTCCCCCTAGGCGGGCATACCATAACATTATGGACTATAACACTTTTGTCTCTTAACTGTCAGTCTAGAGCTTAGTCATATTACATGATATTCTATCAATCTGGAGGTGATTCTAATTCCCCCTCAAAATCTGGTATTCCTGCTTCTCCCCCTTATCTTGCCTAAAGAATTTGGAGCTGAGCTCTAGGGTTCAAGGTACCTGCCTTACATTGTTAATAAGGTTACTGGTCAAGTCTCAACTTATACTTCTTCTGGCTTGCAGTCAGACCCATCTAATTCACATGACCTCCCTACCTTTCGGTATCACAACTGAAATCATAACTATTATCTTGCAGGTATATCCTGCCGTCATTAGCTTTTTATGGCGGACTTGGCCTTTTTCTGACTCTAACGTAACTATTACTGGGAGTTCATCACTGACAGGTCTTTTACACCCACTTCGAGTAAGCTAGTAGTCTTACTCATTCTTCTGGATTATTACCGTGAGGGTCTACACAACTTACGTAATCATAGGCACTCCTTACTCTTTCTAACACTTTCTAGAATAAACCAATCCATCTTCACTTACTACTTACTTTGGGCAACATCACATCAATCCTTATGCCCTTTGCTATACTGGAATCAAACTATGAGGTAGGAATAGCCTTTTATTACTGCAACGAAACGAATACATGGAGTTGTACCACATCTGAAAGGATGGAGGTGGGAATCCTGCATTTTCCACTCTTTGTCACATCGATCCGATAATCAAATATTATCTTTCATCTTAATCAGATCTTACATATCTAAAAAATAAATCAACTAGTATATACGCTATGCTTCTAACTTCCTACTCTAAAGTTATATAAATATACTGGGGATAATACTGATAGAGGTATAACATTGGGAGGTCCTTGACACCTCCTCCTACTGCTGTAGTTGCCCTGCAACTGGCTGGTGCCCTCTTTTGCTGCTATATCCAATCTTCTGCCTGTGATAAGATGTCGCTGATCTGACTTTGTGTCTTTAACCAAAGAGTATGATAAGTTTTAGGGACTCAACCCTATACTATACTACTCTATAGCACGACTGAATAAGAAGAAAGAGTAACCATCCTATCATGCCTTGCAGCCTCCTATCTATAGTATGTGGTGCACAACACATCCATACACAAGACTCTACTTAGAACGGCTTGCAGACTCCCTGTGATACGACTGCCCTGATACCAAGTTTGTCAGGCCCCACCTTGGGAGGCATGACTGGCACCTAGTGCCCTACTAGGACCTGGACTGCTGGCTAGCTGAGCCTAAGCACTTCTGGTGCCAGGCGTGCTCTAACTCTAGATTCAAGAAAACGACGGGCTATATAACGGCTGTACATACAGCCTCCGGCCGACTAGGCCTATATCCACCTATAAGCAAACAATAGCTACCCAGAACAACTGAACTAATAGGGAACCTATTCGGGCCGACAAGGCCACCGTGCTGTCTAGTTATTTCTAAATTATGAAAAAAAGTGCTAAACTGCTACGTGACCGGCAAGGTCACCACTAAAAACTGAATAAGGCCCCACACAGCCATCATAAACAAACTAGAACATACACACGGCCTCACACAACCGGTATAGCTAACCACAGGGAATGTACAATCTACAAGCCTCTACGAATACTGATAATATGGTCGGGACAGGGCCCTGGCCTACCCATACTGTACAACAAAATAAAAAGGATAAACCTCTAGCTATCTAGCTTTGGATAACTGGAGCTGATGACTCTGTGTGCTGGCTTGAATCACGAGGGATCGGCACCTCATCTATGAGTACCTGCAGGAAAGTAATCCAGTGCCCCAAACGGGCGTCAGTACCGCTGGTACTGAGTATGCAAAGAAACAACTGAAAAATAATTGAGGACAAGCAATATAACTGACATAACTGAAATAGAAAGAAATAGACTGTAACTGAGTGAAAGTATGAGTTTACGATTGTCCTCAACTATGCTGAAAGGAGTAGGAGTCGTACCTGGTAACGTGGCATTCTACTGTCTGTCTACTCATAACTAACATAACATGGCATAATATAGCATAACATAACATAACATAGAACACATAATCCTTTCCCGACCCCCAGAAGCCGAGATGTACAACCAACACGCAATCTATACCCCTACCCCGGTCATCACATCTCCGCTAGTAACTATAAGAATCTTGCCGGTCCCCTAGGTATGCACTTGGACCAGCTGAGCCCCTGACTATAACTGTACTTGAGTCCGGAGGACTCCTGAATCAACACCCCCGACGTACTTGCTCGACGGGGGTGTATAAAAACCGACCAAGGCAAAATATGGGGAAACTGGCATCCCATCTTCGTTCCCTAGGGGACGACATGCCACTCCGTAGAGAGACGTATCCTCGCCCTCTGGCGGACGAGTCGATACAGCTATTAACCCTGGGGCGGTCATATATGTTAGGTAATCCAACCCAAGACAATACAACCAGGTCTTAACTAGTAATACTAACTGCGTATACTACATGCTGAAACTAATGATAATAGTGTGTATGTATATAAAACATGTTGAAGCTAATGATAGTAATGTGTATATATACAATACATGCTGAAGCTAATGATAGTAATGTGTATATATACAATACATGCTGAAACTAATAATGGTACCTATATAATTTCTGTCATGCTGTGCTGAATCTGATACTAAGACAAGATATAATATTTCTGTTGAGAATCATGTTGTGTAACTTAAGTTTCATGGTAAACATGATTTACTATTTCTAACATGCTTTCTAAACTTCCTTTAGGCTACTATTATATTTCTAAAATACTTTACGGGAATTTATATTGCTTTACTAAGTTTCGACTGAACACAATGATGTCCTAACATACCTGACTAAGTTACATACTGGCATGTTGTACTGTTTCTGAAACTTTCTACTAGAATGTGTATCGTGCTAGTAAGTTTCACGCTACACATAACATGATGTTGCTAATATCATACTAAAATTCATACTAAACATAATATGCGGCTTCTGAAATATTCTACTGGCACTTGAACTATTTACTATAACAGAACTACTAGCTTGCCGAAGAAATTGGCTTAACATACCTCATCCATTAACTTTCTGAGTATCTGGCGTAACTCGGCTAATTTTCATCTATTCCTTCCAACTGCATTCATACACACAGTAATTAGAAGTAAATCCATTAGTATTCCGGAAGAAAACACTATTTTCAATATATATAGCCCAAACTTTGACTTATCAGAAAACAACTGAAAACTTGCTATTTCTCGGAAGTCCAGAAGGGAGAAATACTCACTTTAGGGCTAGAAGTACATTGACACTAATTTGGAGCAATTCCACTTACCTTAGCTCGGTAGGACGACGGTTTGCCGGCCGAATTTCATGAAACTAACTCCGCAGAAATGTTCTCTGCAGCTTAATTCGTCACTACCCAAGATTTATTTGAGTTTGGACTGCGTTTGACAGCGTAATTGGATGAAATTTATATTAAACCCTCATCTCCCTCTTCTCTCTGATCGTTTTATAGAAATTAAGAGTGCAAATGAAATAAAAAAAAATGAAGTGGGGCTTTATATACTTGGACCTGGACACCCCTCTCCGTGGCACGTTGGCCATCGCGGAGGGCCTCCTCCGTGGCACGCTGCCATCGCGGAGGGGGTCTGTCCGGCCTCCTCCTGCGATGGTTCGATGCGACACTCGTCCGGTCTTTCCCCGGGCCTTTTTTTAGCATCTATGGTATTTCAAAACTTTTAACCAACATGCGAGTAGGCCATCTACATGTCAAGAATTTATGGGGTGTAACAGCAGTAGCTCCATCACGTTCAACTTTGCAGGGAGAATCTTCTTGTGGGGCTGGCGAACAGCGCCAAAATAGATTTTATGCCCTCACCACGTGTCAAGAGCAGGAGACTTCACCGGATGTGGTCGCTGGTATGTTGCGAGTTTTTCATATTAAATTTTTGCTTTGCTAGATCTGGGAGCTACTTTGTCTTTTGAGACTCCTTATGTTGCTAGTAGCTTTGTAGTTAGTCCCGAGACTCTGTCAGAACCATTTTCAGTTTCTACTCCTGTCGGTGATTCGATTAAAGCTAGGCGGGTGTATTGGGAATGCCTGATCACTATACTTCTTAAAGTCACCTCCATATACCTTGTAGAGTTATCCATAAAAAACTTTGATATTATTGTTTGAATGGATTGGTTGTATGCGTGTTATGCTTCTATAAATTGTAGAACCCGTGCGGTGGAATTTTGTTTTCTGGGTGAATCAGTTTTGGAGTGGAAGGGTAGTTCGGATGTACCAATAGGTCGATTTATTTGATATCTTAAGTCCAGAAAGATGATTTCTAAGGTTTTCATGTATCATCTAGTTAGGGTTAAGGATGTTGAGTCCAAGACCCCGACAATCCAGTCAGTTTCGGTGGTGCATGAGTATCCAGAGATCTTTCCTAATGATTTGCTAGGTGTTCCTCCCGAGCGGGAGATTGATTTTGGTATTGACCTTCTACCCGACACGCAACCTATATCTATCCCTCCTTATAAGATAGATCCAGCCAATTTAAAAGAATTGAAGGATCAGTTGAAGGACCTGTTAGATAAGGGATTCATTAGACCGAGCAAGTCTCCATGGGGTGCACCAGTGTTATTTTTCTGGAAGAAGCGTGGTTTACTTCGGATGTGCATTAACTATCGGCAATTGAACAAGGTCACCATTAAGAACAGGTATCCCTTACCCAGGATCGATGATTTGTTTGACCAGCTTCAGGGTGCCAAGTGTTTCTCAAAGATTGATCTCAAGTGCGGGTATCATCAACTTAGAGTGCGGGAGTGTGATATTCTGAAGACAGCTTTCATGATGCGGTATTTCATTATGAGTTTGTAATTATGTCTTTTCGACTAACAAATTCTCCTGCAACTTTTATGGACCTACTGAACAGACTGTTCAAGCCATATTTTGATATGTTCATTTTTCATGTTTATCCACGACATCCTTATATATTCTCGGATCAAGGAGGAGCATGCCGCTTATCTGAGAGTAGTACTTCAGACTCTCAAAGATCGCCAATTGTATGCAAAGTTCAGCAAGTGTGAGTTTTGGTTGAACTCAGTGGCATTTTTAGGCCATGTGGTATCAAGCGAAGGCATAAAAGTAGATTCTCAAAAAATCGAGGCGGTGAAGAATGGGCCTAGATCGGTGAATAATTCAGATATTCGGAGTTTCTTGGGTCTAGATGGCTACTATCGGAGGTTTGTTGAGGGTTTCTCATCTGTTGCAGCACCTTTTTACCAAGTTGACTCGGAAAAAGGTAAAGTTCCAATTGTTAGAGGCTTGTGAGAAGAGCTTTCAAGAGTTGAAGACTCGGCTTACTTTAGCACCAGTGTTGACCCTACCCGAGGGTACCGATGGTTTTGTGGTGTATTGTAATGCTT
>JACEIK010000800.1:0-64559 GCA_018107945.1 Datura stramonium
TTTACCTGCAAAACAACACTAATCATGTTGGTTAGTATAAATTCACATTTTAACTAAAAATCACATGAGAATGTACACATAACGATCGATAAACAAGACGGAATGAAGCATTTGAGTATCACTTGGACATGCAATTCTGCCCAAGATCATTAGCGTCCTTATCATGGCAAAGCTTTGGACGGCTCTTTCCAATTGAGTGTGATAGTTCGGACCATGTAAGCTCTATCGTGGTAATGTCGGTTATATGGAGAGTCTCCCATTGTTCCTCATGATTTCAGTTATGCATGTTCATCAGTCATGATATAATGTTTTTAGCAGGTTTGACCCAATGTTCAGTTTTACTTATGATTATCAGTTTTCAGCTTTAGGTCATCCAATTCAGTTATGATATGCAGTTATGTTCAAATCATTATTTTAGAAAATAACATGCAAGCCCTACTCTCAGAATTTGTCACGACCCGAACATAGGCCCGGATCGAGACACGGGGCAAAGAACCCCGAGAGGCTCCAAATCGACCCATGGCATGAACATACATCTAACTCATTCAAATAAACGAAAGATCAACATAATTAACATAGCAGAAGTCTGAACATTACATAACATCTGAACACATACATAACTCTGAAGCTGAATACATACGATGTCTGAAAAGCCACTAATACTGACAAGTTTATGGGACAAGACCCCAACTAACTCACTAAAGTCTGAAACTGGAAATATGAAATATAACTGATAAGAAGGGGCCTCAAAAGATGAGGACTCACCAACTGAGACTGAGGAATGCTAACTCTAGAAATTTGACTAGCAGCGGGACTAAGCCTAGATATCGGAGCCTGTATCATAAAATGATACAGTATAGAGTATGTGATCAGTACATGGAATGTACCAATTATGCAAGGTAAGTAAAACCACTAAGTAAGTGAAATCATAAATCATGCATATTATAAAACATATCAAGATAAGATTCTAAGAGTAGGGCTTGAACACTATTTTCTGAAATCATGATCAGAACATCACTAAATATCATAACTGAATCGAATGACCCAAAGCTGAAAACTGATAATCATAAGTAAAACTGAACATTGGGTAAAACCTGCTGAAAACATAATATCATGACTTATGAACATGCATAACTGAAATCATGAGGAATAATGGGAGACTCGTCATATAACCGACATTACCACGATAGAGCTTATGTGGTCCCGAGTATCACACTCAAGTGGATAGAGTCATCCAAAGCTTTTCCAAGGTTAAGGACGCTACCATGATGTCGATGTAAAGCTGAAGGCCCCTTAGGGGTAGGGGAAGCTCACAAGGGAGTTCCTAAATAAATTGAACATACCTACGTTGGCGCGTAGTTCTGAGGCATAGGGTTGACAGACCTTTAGCCTATTCGGTGCTAGACACTACTCCCAAAAACATGCATATGCTCTCCATTGTATTTCAATGAAGCCGAACCATCTTCTAGTGACGAAGCTGACTCATAACATACATACATAAATCTCAAATCATAAAATGAGGAGCCTTTGCTCAAACCATACCACAAGCTAAATATAGTTAGAGCCTAGACTCCAAAATCCGTGTACTAAGCTAATACATGAAATTTAGATAAATCATGAAACATACTTGATCATATGGACTTTCCCAATACTTAAACATGCCTGACATGGACTTGATCATTTGAAAACATGAACATGGACATGGGTAATTCAAAATCATACTTTCTTCCTAAACATCTCATCATGCTTGAATACATATTTCATAGATCTCGACTTTCATGAAATTTCATGGATGGGAATCATAATATATAAAACTTGAAAACATAATTTATAATTGAAAATATTATAAAATATGCCCATTAATCATAATTCAACATTAGAAACATTCTTAGATCATACCCATGATTGAAACTTAGGGAATTCACACATTGGGTAAAAACCACATAGATTCATCAATTAGAATTTTCATGAATCGAGAGGGAATTGGGCATGAGTGTGGACTATTTCACCCATTCATAGCCTTGCATACCTGAAGAGATCTAATTTCGCAACTTCCTTGATTGCCCAATGAGAATTAGGGGAAGAACTTTGAAGAAGCTAGGCTTGATCACTCCTTAAACCTCTAAGCTTGCATGCATGAATTGGAATAGGCTTTGAATGACTTATCCCTTCTTAAAACACACTATTCTAAGCTTAAAATGGCATAGTTTAGGCCTTAGGAACTTAGGAATTATGGAAAAGCCCTTGATAAATTCGCAGGAAAATACACACTGCTAGTCCCAATGAGGGACTGGATGAATCGTGGTCTAGGGGGACGACTCTCCGTCTGCCTTTCATGATCAACACTACCATTTTTAATTTGAGGGTCACCACGAGGGACATCACGACTCGTGGTGTACCCCAATACTCGTGGTGACCAACCCGTTACCACCAGTGCTGGAACTTCTCATCTTTCAAGCATCCTTGGCCATGACTGACATAACGAGTTGTAGTGCTAACCACGATTCGTGGTCACATTTGTGGTCACCCCAATACTAAAATTTCAACCAATACTGAACACCCTCCCCACGAGTCACCCCACGAATCGTGTTGCACACCATGGGTCATGGGACGACTCGTCCTGTGACCTAGTGTAGAAAATTCATTTTTTTCCATTTCAACTCTCAGGTCTGATCTTAGGGTTTTCAAGGTATTACAATATCTCTCCCTTGGGAACATTCATCCTCAAATGTTGAAAATCATACTTAAAAGAAGAGAAATGCAATCATCATACTCAAACACTGAACATACATGCTGAAAACCGATGGAGTGACTGACTCCAATTTGTACTACATGACTGAACGGAATTCCTGAATCACACATACATTCATTGACATGAAAGAAACTAGGGCACATGAGCTGAACATGAAACTGAATAGAGTACTAAGGAGGAAGTTGATACCTCAAGTTGAAACTAAGCCAGAATAGAATAGATGTAGGTATTTAACCATCAAATCTGCTTCGGCTTCCCTCGTAGCTCCCTCAGCATGCTAATTTCTCCATAAAATATTGACTGAAACAATCTTCAAGCCTCCTTGAGTGATATACTTGTTGAGACAGGGCCCCGACCTACACATGAACTGTACAAATAAGAAGAAGTAGACATTTTAGCTATTAGCTCCGGAGGAATGGAGCTGACTGCCCTACTAACACTGACTAAAATCTAAGATGATCCTGGGCCACGTTTATTGGCATCGGCAAGCAAGTAATGCAGCGCCCCAGAAGAACATCAGTACAATATGTACCGAATATGTAAGGTAGTAACTTTAAATAACTGAATGAACTGAAATGAAAATGAAAGTAACTAGAAAAAAGGGATAGAAATACTACTTGAATAGCTGGACTTCCTTCTATCTAATCTATCTGTAACTACTGCTAACAAAAACCTTACCTAGCCCCATAAACCAGAAGGTACAACCAACACAAAATAACCCACCCAGGTCCTCCATAAGCCTTGGTGAGTGCACGTCAATCTATATACCCCTAAAAAGGTCAAAATAGGTCAACTAGTGGCTATAGCCGTCCTACCAGTCCCCCGGGTCTACAACCGAGCCCGCTTAGTGTTCATCTGTCTAGATGACTACATGCAAGTGCACGTGGTCGAACAAGTAGTAAGTGGCTCAAGTAAGCCAAGTATCGATCCCTCAGGAACTGGACTACGGGGCAAAATCACCTCAAGTGTCAATTTCTTGTAACTCTAAAAATGAGGACAACGGTGTGAAGAAAAGTTTTTATATTTTGTGAACTAATTTTATACTAAGCTAAAAAATAATTATACAAGTGAGTCTGAACAATGAATGTGAGCATGCTGAGGCTAAATAAACATGTAAAAACGAATTAGCGACATACATGGTTTATCTTTTCTCCAGGTTGTTGAGTCGGAACTTATGCCTATATTAAAACTCTCGTATTTAACCCAACTTAAGAATCATGAACCTTCCACCTACATTTCTGTGATAAGAAGAAATTCATGTTCTAGCCACTGAAACCGATTCCACACTTGACTAATACGACTTTCGGGTATATTTCTATCCCGAAGGTAAATCAATTCTCAATTTTCCCAAACTAAGAAAAGATCATATCCCTATTAATTCACAACTTTCCAATTTCCTGCTCTCTCTCATTGGACTTTGGATTTACATTAACCATTATTATCAATGCAGTAAGAACAGAATTAATAGAACAACCATGAAAGAAAAAGATGGAAAAACCGAGATAATCAACAATTACATTTCAATACAACGGTTCATAACCTCGGCAAGAAGTGGAATTAGCCACTCATTTGTGGATTAAACATCGTTAAATGAGTGTAAATCATACAAACAATTGAAAGAAAGAAGAAAGGGATAGAAAAACCCTAAGAATTTTCGTCCTCTCAACTGCCTGTAACCCACGTTCTTGCTCCACCAAGTGGGAATATGTAAAAATAAACCTAAGTGTGCTACTTATATTAGTAGGAATTTTTTCCCGGAATAACAAGCAGCGTGTTACGAGTGCAACGCGGAGCATTGCCTCGTGACAGCTCTGCAGAAAGCTTTCTGGAAAATGCCCAAAAAACTCGACCTAAGCGGCCACCACCGCGCGTTGGCGGCGTGTCCCACGGCTCTTTAAATGGCAACCACTTGCAGCGGTGGCGCTGCCGTGACCACGGCCCTTGGCTTGCGCTACTGTGCCTTCTTGCTACGTTGCGCCCATGCCTGGCATTGGCGTGGCACGGCCATGGGCGTGGCTTCACTTTTCTGGCGTGGCATACGCTGCACAGCGGCTTGGCCTTGCCATGGCCTCTCCTTGCAGACTTGCCCGTTGCTTCCAACTCCATTCCTTTCCTTCACCAACTTCTGATTTAGTTCCTAAAAATCATTAGCCTACAAAAACAAGGACTAATCATGTTGGATTTAGCACATATATTCACATTTATATAAAATTACATGAAAATGTATAAAATACTTAGATAAATAAGGTTAATTTAAGTTATAAGCCATCACTTGGACATGCTATTTTTTGCCCGTGATCACCTACCCCACACTTAAAACCTTGTTGGAGTCCTCGAACAACCCTTTTACATCTCATGTACACATGAAGACTCACCCATAACTAATTTAGCAAGATAATTCAAGTTACGGCTATGACGATTATTTAAGATACCAAGCTAAAAATAAAGCATGCACGATTTGATCGATGAAATGAAATACAACTATGTTAAGACTTCTTAACCTCAAGAATTGACTCTCAATCTTAGCAAACTCCTGCAAATCAACTGATTAAGAGATCCCACGCTAGATTATATCCTTCATTAAACATGTTGCCCTCACGGAAAGAGAGTTACCCAATTTCACACGCAAAAACACTTTTTATCACAACATGTGTGGGTACATAAATAGAATTTTACTCACTCTCACAAAGAATTCACATGCGCCATGTAATGACCCATAAGCTTGCCCTTAGTGTTTTACTCCACTAATTTGAGGATGTACGAATGTAAGATCCAAGTAGGACTTTTTGGGTTGTAATGTACTCTGGCCAGGTAGGTGCCTATTGTGATCGGTAATAGTGACTATCTTCCTAAGCGCTTTTAATACATCACGCCGTCATTGCTAACTTCCCTTCCCTTACTTCCCTTTTTATCCTTAGCAATTTTTTCCTCTTTTTTGTTCCCCCATTTCTTTTAGGCGCTTTTAACTTATTAGTAAGGAGTTGTATAAATTATTTTTCATTCATTTGTTTTCTTACTCCTTACTAATAATCAACCATTTTTACACAAGTGCACCTTTGACCTTTATCAACTTTTACAACTTTCGCTTTTCATTTCTTTTCATTCTTCTCACTCCTTTCCTCTTTCAGATTTTCTTCTTTAAGCGCTTAGGAGTTTTGTATCAAATTCAAGGTTAATGAAATAAAAATGGTTAAGCTTATGTTGCAGCTATCAAAGAATAGGCTAAGGCTCAATGGGGCTGACTAGGATTATTATTTCACGGTAGGTAAAACGAGGGATAAAGATTAGGTTCATTCAAAGAAATGCCTAAATCATCTCCTACAATTTATATCCTTCATTTCATTTTATAAACATACCCGAGGCAAGTTCTAGACATTCCACAATAGCACGAGATATTCAAAAACCTTACACTCATGGCATACTCAGAAATTAAGACACATTCAGCCGACTCTTGCTCAGCGAATCACACGAATTTAACCATTAAGCTTCAATCATATTGAGTCAAATTCAAGAGCCTAGATTCTCAAACAATGTTATACATTTGCATGCTTCCACCTTTGAACATACTTGCATCTCACAATCATGTATAGCACATAACAAGAATATCAAGCATCAATTAGCTTATGAGTTCAAAAAACCAAACCTATGGACTAATTTTCCTCGAAGACGGTCGTCATCCATCCATCGTCGAAAGCAATCCCTAACTACGACTTAAACAGTATATACGAGACAAAGAAAAGAATTTTTATTCTTCGGTTCAAAGACCCCCGTCGGAAAAAGAACCAACAAGAAAAACCAACGGGTGATGAATTCATGCTTGACTCACAAATTTTTTTCAAAATTTTCAATTTTTTTCACACAAGCATTATATTCACCAACAATTTGTTAAGCACACAAATATTTTGAAATTTCCCTTGAAATTTCCCTCACCCCACACTTAAATCATGCTATGTCTCATAGCATCAAATTAATATTTAAAAAAGGGTGAGAAATACTCCCTGAGGCCTTTAGGCCTAGCGAACAACATGGTTTCGTTCAAATTTGCACAAGTGGGTGTTCGACCCCACACTTTTTCTCTTCCATGCTTGTTAGCTTCCTCCTCCAAGTACTCGAGACTTCCCCTCCATCGTAGCAACTTTCCACCAAAAACAACAAAAGATGAAAAATAAATAAAATCAGCAAAAATGCAAGAAATTAAAATGGATACCCATGGTACCCTTGTGTTGCCTCCCAGCGGCGCCTAATTTTACGTCGCGGCACGGCGTATTACATTTCACCGCCTTTTCCTCCCACCTTGAGGATATGAATCTCACCCTAATTTCTTCTCTAATTTCTCCCTTATGCTCTGGGTGATGAGAAAAATTAGTCAAAGGTTCAGTCCAAGACAACAGCCTCTGCGTTGTGGTCACCAAGTAAGTGAGGCTCATTTTGTCTTGGAGTCCAGCAGGCTACAGGGTCCACTGTGGGCTTCATTCAGCTCACTCGGCATTTCTCTCTCGGCGGAGGAGATAACTACCATAATGCCAAACTAAGGTGAAAAAATGCTTCTGAGAATGAGGTCCAATACAATTCTAAGCACAATGAGCCAGACTCTTGCACCTCTTCTCAGCATCCAGCATCTATCTCCTCCAGTGTGTCAAATGAGGTGCTATCACTCTTCTCCCTAAGCGGTGCTCTGTAAAATGTAAGAGCTCATAAGCAGGACGACTCCCAGGGTTCCAGAATGTCGGGCTTTATTTACCTGCCTTGTCTTCCTCTTTGTAATTTCTGCTTGAATATCGCACATGCTTGTTACCTGTAACTTATCACAAGCTTCAGCCTCGGCAACCATCTCCGTGAATTTAATGCTCATCCTTTTTAGAGCCTCTGCATTCTCCTCTTCCTGACTTATCAATGTTGCATTGCCTCCTTCATTGCTTCTGATTGCTCAGAGTTGTTTCGGCATATGTCTTACATTGGTCTTTGGCGTCCCCAGTCCTGCATTTTCGGCATGCCTATATTCATCAAAAACAATAGAAGGATCATAGTAGGGGCTCAGGGGAGGGGAGTATGCATTCGGACAACCATCCCAATGGCCATCTTGACCACCACATATGTTGCATGTGTTACAGCTTTGTTGCCACCGGTGGTGTCCTCAGAAACTCGAAAGGGTTCGTCAAAATATGGTATTCACCATTTAAACCATTTGTGTTCCACGATGTCATGTCAAGAAGGGTATCCGGAAAAAAATCAAAAAGATTTAAAAGAAAAATCGAACCACGTTGTCGCACTTATATAGAAATAATAAACTATGGCTTTTAAATTTTTACCAATTGCCAGTCCAGAACGCGACGCCAAAAAACTTGTTCGTCTATCCTAGATGACTACACGCAAGTGCACGTGGTCGAACAAGTAGTAAGTGGCTCAAGTAAGCCAAGTATCGATCCCTCGGGAAGGACTGGACTACGGGCAAATCACCTCGAAGTGTCAATTCTTTGTAAACTCTAAAAATGAGGACCAACGATGTGAAGAAAAGTTTTATATTTTGTGAACTAATTACATATAATAGCTTCAAAATAATTACAAAGTGAGTCTGAACTATGAATGGCAGTATGCTGAGCTAAATGAACATGTAAAAACGAATTATCGTGACATATTCTCCGGTTGCTAGTCGGAACTTATGCCTATAGTTAAAACTCTCGTATTGCTTAACTTAAGAATCATGAACTTCCACCTACATTTCTGTGATAAGAAGAAATTCATGTTCTAGCCATACAGCTCAGATTCACATGACTAATACGACTGTCAGGTATATTTCTATCCCGAGGTAAATCAATTCTCAATTTTTCAAACTAAGAAAAGATCATATCCTATTAATTCACAACTTTCCAATTTCCTGCTCTCTCGAGTGAAACCGGACTTTTTGGATTTACATTAACATTGGTCAGATATCAATGCGGTAAGAACAAGAATTAATAGAACAACCATGAAAGAAAAGATGGAAAAACCAGATATTCACTTAATTACATTTCAATACAATGGTTCTTAGCCTCAGCAAGTGGAAATTAGCCACTCATTTGTGGATTAAACATCGTTAAATGAGGTGTAAATCACCACAAACAATTGAAAGAAAGAAGAAAGGGATAGAAAAGCCCTAAGAATTTTCGTCCTGCCTCAGCGCACCAACCACGTTCTTGCTCCACCAAGTCAGAATTATGTAAAAATAAACCTAAGTGTCTTATTTATATTAGTAGGAATTTTCCCGGAATAACAAGCAACGTCACGGAGTGCAACGCGGAGCATTGCCTAGTGACACGGCTAACTTTGTGAGCTTTACGGAAAATGCCCAAAACTCGACCCTAGGAAGCACCCTGCCGCCTTGGCAGCGTGTCGCTGCTTGGGCAGCACGATGGCAACCCCTTGTCGCGTGGGTGGCCTGCCGTGACACGGCCCTTGGCGCAATGGCTGGCATTGCCCTTCTTGCTGCGTTAGCATACTGGCTTTGGCGTGGAGCGGCGGCTAGGCGCGGCTCACGCGCCAGCGTGGCACGCGCTGCCTGGCGGCCAGCCTTACCATGGCCTCTCCCTTACCATTTTCCTTACAATGCTTCCGACTCCATTCCTTTCCTTCACCAACTTCTGATTTAGTTCTAAAAATCATTAAAACCTACAAAACAAGGACTAATCATGTTGGATTAGCACATATATTCACATTATATAAAATTACATGAAAATGTATAAAATACTTAGATAAATAAGGTTACTTTAAGTTATAAAGTATCACTTGGACATGTTATTTTTTTTGCCCGTGATCACTTAACATGAACTGCTGTTGTATGTAGTCGGTGGACTCTTGATATCATAGGCCACCGAGGCTCGATAGGGGTGTGAGGCTTGATATCACGACATATAGCAGTCCAGCATGGAATGGACTGTATGAGGACCTTGGACCCACATCTTCATCCCTTGTGAATGACATACCACTCCTTGGAGCAACGTCATCTCATCCCTAGCGGCGTCAACACGGCTAGTAGCCTAGGGTTGGCTATGGAAGGCTATACGGCAAGACAATCCCAAACTACACATAGGATATTGGCGTTAGCTAATAACAGCTGCTATTCACAATACATAAACACGGCTTTCTTACTAGAATTCAAACTGAATTATAATACTGAAGAAACTAACTCGAGCGAATTTGCCTTAACATGCTTGGATCGCCAATGCCTGCTTAACAAGTGAGTTTCATTTCGTATTAAATAACTCTTTCCAACTATAATCGTATTAGTGGGAGAATGAGACTAGTTTCAGTACTATATTGGCAAATGATAACTTTTAATATTAATATTAACTTTGTACGTCAAATTATCAAGCACGATTGAAACGTATAATTCTCAGAGTTCATAAGGGAAAATACTTACTTGAAGCCTATGATCGAATATAAATTGGTTTGGAGAAATTTTGACAACTTCTACTCGGCAAACTACAATTCATTAACGGAGCAAATTTTAAGAAAATAACTCCAATAATTCTCCATTTGAGCATAACTCGATACGAAGTTAATTTGGATTTGACGGTGTTATGGCGTAAACGGATGAAAATAGCAGATTCTTCGTATCTCTCTTTCTCTGGCCGAAATTGTATCAATGAAACGGAGTGAAATGATGTAGGTACTATTTATATACTTAGGGTGGTGGACTGGGGTCCGTGGCATAGTTCCTATCATTCAATTACAGGTGTGCCACAGGCGCCCAGCACGAGAAGGAGGGGGTCAGGTGGCACGTTTCCCTGTTGTAGCGTACTCTGGCCTTCTCCCTTGCTTCCTTGATTCCACGCTTGTTTCACCCTTTTTCGGGCGTTCTCTCGTATGTGTCGTACTACGAAACTCATTTAACATATGAATAGTTCAACTAAAGTTAGGAATCTTATGGGGTGTAACATCCTCCCCAGGGGAACATTCGTCCTCAAATGTCACTTTGGCAACATGGGAATCTAACTCTTTTAACTACTATTCTGGAAAAAAATTTGGTAGAGTCTCCTTGTAATAATGGACTATTTGAAAACCACGAAACATAGAAAAGTCCAATATTGGCATTTCGAGATAACATTATAACAACTCTTCACGGTAAGATGATAGACAAGCGGCATTACATATAACATAAATTATAAAACAACAACTAAACCAAAAACTTTACCTTAACTGTATAATCTGAATTAATCCTGGAACAAATGAGGAAATCACGGATCTCGTGTCATCCTCGGCTTCCCGGGTTCATCTCTTCTCTATACCTTTTCCTCCACGGTTCTTAACAGAGGCGACGTCTTTAGTTCTTAACCTGCAAACTTGTCAATCCAATATGGCCACTGGAACCTCTTCGTAGGCTAATTCCCTAGTAACTTGGACGTCCTCAACTGGCACAACTCGGTACGGATCCCTGCATACTTTCTTAACATCGACACATGAAAGGCTGGGTGAATAGATTCCAATTCTGAAGGTAGATCCAGCTCATATGCCACCTGAACTATTCTCCAGAGGATTCGATATGGCCCAACAACCTCAGGCTAAGCTTGCCCTTTTTATCGAACCTCATCATGTCCTTCATTGGCGAAACTTCGAAACACTGAGTAAGCATATTGAATTCTAGATTTCTATGTCGTACGTCAGCATAAGATTTCTGGCGGCTCTGAGCTGTCAGCAGGCATACTTTAATAAGCTTTACTTTCTCTTCTTACTGGTGGATTATGTCTGGCCCAATTAACTCTGATTCTCCTACCTCCGAACCAACCAACCGGGGATCTACATTTCCGACCATATAAGGCCTCATAAGGCGCCATCTAGATTCTCGAATGGTAACTATTATTGTAAGAAAATTCCAGCCAAAGGGGTAAGTGCTCATCCCAACTTCCTTTGAAGTCTATCACGCATGCCCGTAACATATCCTCGAGCGTGCGGATGGCAATTGCGTTACTTTGTTAGATACATTTGTGGATGGAAAGTTGTACTCGAATTAACTTGTGTCCCTAGGCCCATGCGAAAGGGCGCGAATTTAGTTGTGAACACGCTCACTCTGTAAAAAATGATAGATACTGGGACACCATGCAATCGAACTACTTCCACGATATATAATTCAGCATAGTCCTCGGGCGAAGGTGATCTATTTGAGAAAATGAGTTGACTTCATTGGCTCCTCAATAATTACCTAGATGAGTCAAATCTACATCACAGTACCAGGTAATCCTGTCACAAATCCATATTGATGCTTCCCATTTCCACATAGGCACTTCTATCTCATGTGTTAATCCGTCAGGCTTTTTGATGTTCGGCCTTTACCTACTGGCAGTTAGAGCATCGTGCTACAAATTCTGCCCTCGCTTCATTCTGACCACCGTAAATCTCTTTATGTCATGATACATCTTTGTTGAACTTGGGTGAAAGAATAACGGGAGTGTATACCTCAACCATGATCTGTTGGAGAACTCCTTCCCACGTCACCGGAACACGAGGCGACCTCTACATCTCAAGACTCAGGTCTTCGATTACCTCGAAGCGATACTTCCCCTCGCGGAACTTTATCTTTGAGTTGTACCAGGTTAGGATCTTTATACAGCCATTCTTTCACTTCTACAACCAGAGATGATACCATTATTCTAGATGCTGCTCCACTATCTCCCCAGTCTACTATCCAGGATAGCTAAATTGGCTAACTAGTGCGATTCTTGGGCGGCACTGCCGTTCAGACTTTAACTATGATAAACTTCCCATGAATTTGCAGCTAAGGGCATATGCTACAACATTGGCCTTCCCTAGGCCAGTATAAATATTCACATCATAGTCCTTCAACAATTCTAACTAGCGACGTTGCCGCAGATTAAACTCTTTCTATGAAAAGATGTACTTGAGGCTCTTATGATCAGTAAAAATGTCCACGTGGACCCAGTACAAATAGTGACTCCAAATCTTTAAGGCGTGAACCCTTTGCCCAGCTAATTTCTAGATGCGTGGGTAGGGTAGTTTCTTTTCATTTTCTCAACTACCTCGAAGCACCAAGCAATCACCTTACCATGCTGCATCGGGACACATCCCCTAACTTAACACTGAAGCATCACAATACGGCATAACCTTGATCCTTCTAGCAATGCTAGTAACGGCGTATGTCATCTATTTTTAATTCTTGAAACTCTATTCACACGCTTCGGTCTAGTGGAATTTAGTTGCTCGAGTTAACTTAGTCAAAGTAGCCCGATAAGGTAGAAAACCCCTCTACATATCTTCTGTAATACCGGCTAACCCTATGAAAGCTATGATACCTCGTCGAGGTTGTGGGTCTAGGCCATGTCTTTACTACCTCAATTTTCTATGAGTCTACCTGAATACCAGCTTCGACTGTCTTGACCTAAGAAGGCCACTGAATTCCTTAAGAAAACTCACATTTGTTCGCGTATAGCGACGATCCACGAGAATGGAGCAACGTCAGCGGAATAATCCCCATGTTACGATTCGGCGGGGAATATACCATAATATCATTAATAACACTATCACAAGCAAGTCCATATACATCCTGAAGAGATGCTATTCATCAAAATCTATGAACTTCTTGAGGAGGCATTAAGTGAATAGAAGGACATGACTAGGAAATTCAAAAATGGCATTCGGGTCACAGCGGTTTTTGGAATGTCCCTTTCTCGGGCCGAAATTGATGGTACCAAGATCTTAAATCAATTTTGAGAAATACTTCACCCACATGCTTGGTCAAACAAGTCATATATTCTGGGAAGTGGGTATTTGTTCTTGATGGTGACTTTGACCCAGCTTAGGTGGTCTATGCAAATGCGGAGGAGCCATCCTTCTTCTTACAAACGAGCGCACACCCCACGGTGAAGTACTCGGCACGATAAATCCCTTATCAACAGTCTTTAGCTATTCCTTCAATTCTTTTAGCTCGGGAGGAGCCATTTGGTGGATGGATGGATATAGGCTAAGTGCACAGTGATAATTCGATCTGGTGTCTCCCTTTAAGGGGAATACCGAAGGCGGGGAAGTTCATTCGGGAATACATCTAGAAATTCATTAACTACTAGAATGGGCTGAAGAGTTGGGGGATTCTTCTTGGACATCACGAACCACGACAATATGATAGATGCAACCCTTAAGCTATCAACTTCCTCGACCTAAGATAGGATATAAACCTACCTTTTGGCATGGCTTCATTTCCTTTCCACTCCCATATTACCTCCCCTGGAAAGTGAAAGCTAGGACGATGCTTGGTCCAACATTCTATATTGGCATAACATGGTGCTAGACAATTCATACCCATAATTGCATCAAATTCGATCATTACTAATTCCACTAAATCACACTTTAAGTCTAGCGACCAAAAGCCTCTGCGTGCAACTGCGATAGATCCTTTTAGCTATAATAGAATCACCAATGGGTGTGGACAACTGAAAAGAGTCATTTGAAACAATTTTGTGCCGAACTTCCAGGCTACTAATGGTGACATAAGACAAAGTGGAGCTTGGGTCTATCAAGACATACATGGAATGAGCCGAGATGTCCAGCATACTGTCATAACATCCGAGTGACGACTCGACTCCTATCACCCGGTAAAGCATAAGTGCGATTTGGATCAGTGCTGAGCTAGATGCCCCTGTCTGCCTCGGCCTCTGCTAGATGAAGCTGAGGGCCTACCCCCTGTTGGAGATGCTGGGGCATGCGACCCTACGAATCTATCTGTCGGTCCCCGTCACTTTGACCCCACAGGCGGGCGGAGTCCCTCATCAGGTTACCCTTTTGCCCGCAGATGTAACATGTAGAAGAACCATACCTACATTCCCTAGGATGGCGTCGACTGCAAATAGGGAAAGGTGGCATGGAGAATCTACTCTTCTTTGACCCCTTCTACTCACTTGAACCGATGGCCGTGAACTCTCGCCGAGGTCTGGCTTGCCCCAGCGAGCATGGTCTTCTACCTTCTTCTTATTGTGAGGTGGCGCTCTGGGTGGTCTTCCTGATAGTGTGGCCTAGGTCCGCCTTGAAACTCCGCTTAAGTTTCACTCCACTCTAGTTTCCACAATCTATCTCGGCGCCATTGCTGATCCCCTCGATATTTTGAGAAAGTGGCACGTACTCGGGCAAAATCCATATCCTCTCGCAAAGTAGTTGTGATACAAGTCTCTACATATCCTGGATTCAGCCCCATGATAAATCGGTGCACCCTAGCCAACATGGTATTTACAAAGTTTGGTGCATACCGAGCCGAGTCGAATCTCATAGCATACTCCGCTCATCGAATCCTACTACAGATGCAAAACTTATCTACCCGAACTGTCGGATCTCCCACGGCAAATAAAGGTCCAAGAAGGCCTCTAAAAGTTGGACCAAGTCGGAGGGGAACATCTCTACCTCGGGACCTTTCCCAGCACTTGTACCATAAAACTGTTATGATGTCCCACAGCAAATCTTTGCTAACTCAACCGACTTAGGCGGTGTGGCATACATTACCTAAAGATCCACTACAATTGGTCTAAAGTCTTGGGGTCCTGTCCCAATCTGTCTCGTGAACTTCTGGGGGACTCGGTGCGACGAACTCTTCCACTCTCGAACTACCAGGTCCTCTGAAGACTCGAAACACAGGGTGCTACTAGGCGCGTGCTACGCAGCCATCATTTGGGCTATCATAAACGGCACTCTGACCTCTTGATTTGATGGCATCTATATCGAAGCACAGAGGTGGTTCTAACACATCTGATGCTCTAGGCCGACTCACAGGCGTGGCGAAGATTGCTGGGGAGACCAAGGTGAAGTCCCCCTGTTACCCTGAATCGAGCTATGCCCGATTGGCGCACCCACCCACTGGCGCAGCTACTCACGGAGCGACATCTAACTTCTTGCCGAGTCGTGGTCTATCACGTGTCGACGTTTCTCTATAGACAAGCGAAATACGGTAATCTTAGGGACTCAACCCTATACAACACACCTATATAGCACGGCCCCGGAAGAGAAGAAGAGTAACCACTGCAACATGCCTGTGACCTCACTGCATAAAATTTGGTGTGCACAACGAGATCCATAGACAAGACTCTCGTAGAATGGCTTGCATATCACGGGATACGACCTTCTCTAATACCAATTTTGTAATGCCCCCGCAGCGGAGGCATGATTGGCACCAGGTTCCCTACAAGGGGTCTGGGCCCAGTGCAGTGAGGCTTTGCGCCACGGTGCATAACTAATACCAATCCTCAAATAAAAGAAAACAACGAGGCTATATCTCGGCTATAAACACGGCCCCTCGGCCGACAAGGCCTTATAGCCACTTTGTAAAAAATAGCTGACCAGAAATAGAGTAATAATGGGAATCCTATGCGGGCTGACAAAGCCACCATGATGTCTAGTTTGATTGTAAAGTAAATCGGTACTATACTAGCTATGGGCGACAAGAGCGCCTTCTTATTAAACAAGGCCACTGGCCAACATGTAAGATAAGTATAAACGGGCACCACACGACCATCAGCAGCTAACCACAGGGAATCTGAAACAATCTACAAGTCTCTAAGAGAGTGATATAATGGTCGAGGCGAGGGCCCCTTTACCCATGAGCTGTCTGAAGCAAAATAGAGTAGACCTTCTAGCTATTAGCGTTGGGGTGTGGAGCAACTACCCTGTTAACTCTGGCTAAAAGCTAAGATGATGCTGGGCCCACTTCTATCAGCACCTGCAGACAAGTAATGCAGTTCCCTAGAAGGGCGTCAATACAATATGTACTGAATATGTTAGGTAGCAGCGTAAATAGCGAGATGAGCGAAATGGCGAAAGTAGCTGGATAAAGGGTTAAATACTACCTGAATAGCTGGACATCCTGCAATCTAATCTATCAGTAACTACTGCCAATAGGAACCTTACCTAGCCCCCATAAGTAGGTACAACCAGCACAGAATAACCCACTCGGGACCCCTTAAGCCACAGTAAGTGCATGTCCAATCTACATACCCTAACAAGGTCAAAACAGGTCAACTAGTGGCGATAGCCGTCCTACCAGTTCCCTGGATCTACAACTGAGCCCGCTCGGCCCCTAAACTATAGTTGTGTTTGAGTCCAGTGGACTCCTATAACTACACCCCGGGCACCGGGCTCGAGTAGGGGCGTGTGGTGGGTACGACATATAATAGTCGACCATGGAAGTAGATGTATGAGGACGGACCCCATCTTCGTCCACTGGGACATACCGCTCCTTAGAGCAACGTCATCTCGCCCTTGGTGGGCGTTGACAAGACAACCACAGGCTTGGCTGGAAGTATATACGGGTCAAAGACAATCTCAAACTACACATAGGATGCGGCCTCGGCTAATAACAACTTCTATTCACAATACATAAACACGGCTTTCTTACTAGAATTCAAACTGAATTATAATACTGAAGAAACAACTTGCCGAATGAATTTGCCTTAACATGCCTAGATTGCTAATCCTTGGTTAGCGGCGAGTTTGATACGTATTCAATAACTCTTTCAAGCGTAATCGTATTGTTTTGAGAGAATGAGACCAATTTGATTACTAAATTCGCCAGAACATGATAACTTTTAATATTAACTATGCTTCAACTTATCAATACATGATCGAAAATGTATAATTTCTCGAGAGTTCAAAAGGGAGAAATACTTACTTGAAGCACGTGATCGTATAAAAATTAGTTTAGTTAATTCGACAACACGCACCAGGCGGAGCTATGATTCGCCGGGCAAATTTCAAGAAATAACTCTGTAGTAATGCTCTCTTCAGGATTATAACTCGATACCTGAAGTTAATTTGGATTTAGACAGCAATTGGTAGCGTAAACGGATGAAAATAACTTGAATTTTTTGTATCTCTCTTTCTCTGGCTGAACTTGTATCAAAGAAATAGTGAAATTAACAGCGGACTATTTATATACTTAGGGGCGGTGGACTGGGGTCCGTGGCAAGGACCCTGTTGCGCCAGGCTTTATGTGCGTGCCACAGCACCCAACATGGAGGAGGGGTCCGTGGCACATTTGCCCCTGTTGCGGCTTTGCTGGCCTTCTCCCTCGCTTCCCGATGCCATCGTTCGCCCTTTTCACAGGTCCTCTCTCGTACGTGTGATGCTGAAACTCTTGAATAACATATGAATAGGTCAACTAAATGTTAGAAACTTACAGGGTGTTACAAATGATCATCCCAACTGCCCTTGAAATCAATCACACATGCTCTCAACACATGTCTCAAAATCCCGAATGATCAGGTACTGACGACCATCCGTGCGCAGTGAAAAGTGTTGCTAAGCTTGACCTGGTAAGCCCCTTCTGAAACAATCTCCAAACCTGGGAGGTAAACTGAGTCCTCTATCTGATATGATAGACCAAGAATTTTCCATGCAGCCAAACTAACTCTTGAATGTACAACTTAGCATAATCCTGGTAGAATGGTAGTCTTGATTGGTAAAAAATGAGCCGCTATAGCCAAGCACATTAACCACCCAAATAGAGTCATACCGATATGAGTATGATTCAGCCTTGTAATGACGTCCATGTTCATTCCCTCCCACTTCCAAGAAGGGATACTAATGTCTTGAAGCACACCTCCCGGGCTCTTTGATGCTCAACCTTCACTGTTAACAATTCGGATACTTAGCCACAAATTTTCGCGACATGTAATTCCGCCAATAGACTTCCCATAGGTCTGGTACATCTTGGTGGCCATGGACCGTATAGGAAATATTTGGAACAATGAGCCTCATCACAGCATTCAGTCTCAAATTATCTAATTATGGAACACACTTAAGCGACCACGGTATCAAGCACCCCATCTCCCCCTTTGGAGAAGACTTCTACCGCTTAGATTCTAAATGCCTTACTTAAACTTTACCAAAATAAGATCCTCGTATTGTATAGCTTTAACTTCGGTCACTAAGGATGATCCTGACCCATTCTGAACAATGACACCCCTATCCGTCGAGTCAAAGAGCGAACTCCCAGCGTACGCAAGCTGATGCACATCTTTCACTCTTTCCTTTCCTTGTCTATATGGGACACACTCTCCATGGAAAGCCAGCTAAGAGAATCTGCCACCACATTAGCATTACCCGGATGATGCATAGGACACTCATATCATAATCTTTAAAGCACCAACCACACTAACGTAAATTCAAATCCTTTTAGGTAAACACGTATTATAGATTTTGTGGTCCATAAACACATCCACATGGACCCTTTAAAAATAGTGTCTCCAAATCTTCCAAGCAAATACTCTCATCGCCAATTCGAGATCATGAGTCAGGTAGTTCTTTTCATGGACTTTCAGCTACCTGGAAGCATAGGATATAACACACCGTCTTTGCATTAATACACAACCAAGGCCGATCATCGAGGAATCACAATATACACAAACCCATCGGTACCCTCGGGGAAGGGTCAACACCGGTCTTGGTGAGTCGAGTCTTCAACTTTCCGGAAGCTCTTCTCACAAGCCTCCGACCATTGAAATTTCACTTTCTTCTGGGTCGATTTAGTCCTTGAGTACCCAATGGATGAAAACCCCTCAACAAACCTCGGAATAGTAACGACTAAACCCAAGAAACTCCTCATGTCCGAAGGACATCTAGGTCTAGGCCAATTCTTCATCACCTCCCTAGCTTTTAAGAGTCCACCAGAACACCCTCACTTGAAACCACATGACCCAAAATGCCATAAGTTCAACCAAAACTCACATTTACTGAATTTAGCATATAACCAATATTGATCCTTAAGAATTACATGCTCACCATAAATGGCGGCATGTATCGCTCAGTATATAAGGATGTCATATATGAACAAAAATCACGAACATATCCAAATATGGCTTGAACCCTGTTCATCAAATCAATAAAAGATGCGGGAGCATTTGTTAGCCCAAAAGACATAACTACAAACTCATAGTGATCATCTTAGGAGTCCGGAAGGCTGTCTTCGGGATGTCACTCTCCCAAGACCTTGAGCTAATAATATCCGGATCTGAAGATTATCTTTGAAAAGCACTTTCCTCCCTGTAACTGGTCAAAGAAATCATCAATCCTGGAGAGGATACATTCTTGATGGTAACTTTTTCAATTGTCGATAATTAATGCACATCAGAGAACCATCCTTCTTACGGAAAAGAAGCTGGCGCACCCTACGGGGATTTGCTATGTCTATTGAATCACTATCTAAGAGGTCTTTCCATTTGCTCCTTCAAATCCTTTAGCTTAGCTGCGTCCATTTTTAAGGAGGGATAGATATAGGATGCGTATCGGGAAGAAGGTCAATACAAAAATCAATCTCTCGCTTCCGGGAGGGATTCTGGTAAATCATCTGGAAACACCTCTGGATGCTCACATATTGGAACTGAGTGGATAGTTAGTGTTTTCAAAGATTTAGCATCCCCTTAACCCTAACTAGATGGTCCAAGAAACCCTTAGAAATCATCTTTACGGCCTTAAGGTAGGAAATGAAGTGACCTACGAGCACAAGTCGAACTACCCTTCCACTATAAGACTGAGTTTCACCCAAATCTGAATTCCTGTTGCGGGGTTTCTACAATTGACTGAGACATAACATGCATATAACCAATCCATGTTGAGGATAACATCAAAATTGGTCATGGCTAACTCTTCTAAATTCTTGAGGTGATTTTACGGAAGGACGGTGATAGTGAAATTTCTATATATCCATTTCGAGCTATAAGCGGATCACCGTGAAGTAGAGACTGAGAAGAGTTCGACAAGATTTTGGGACGACTCTGAAACTACTACAGACATAGGGCGTCATAAAAGACAAAGGAGATGCTGGATCTAATAAGGCATATACATCAAGGTGTAATACTTGTAACATACCGAGTGACTACATCACACGGGAGACCTCTTGCTCCTACGATGGGATGCTAGGGCATAGAATCTGTTTTGACGCAGACCACCACCAACACTAGTAGATGCCCCCTACTGTGTTGGGCATGCTGGTGGAGCTGTTGAGGCGGAGGTTGAGCCTCGGCCCCTACCATGACCACATGCAGTGTTGGGAAATCTCTAAGTATATGTCCGAGCTTCCGCACACAAAATAAGCACCTAAACCTGCTAAGAACTGACCCATGTGTCTCTGGCCACATCTGCTACACTCTGGAAGGCTGGTCTCAAGTATGCTACTCTGATCTCTCAATCCTGACGCTCATCCCCTTTGATCAAGGCCGGATCGGAATGGCACACATAGTTGAAGGTGTTGGGTGAAGATCTCTGGGTGAGCTGGTGGCGGTACCCACTAGGTCTCTACTGGGAGAATCTGAAGCTATCAGTCTGGCCCTCTTGGCTCTCTCTCCCCTTTCACTCACATCTGTACCACCTACATCTGCTGGGTATACAGTACTATCCGATCAAAGTCAATGTCCTGATACAGCATCAGCGATTTGGCAATTCTTGGCTAGGTAGTTTGCTACCTTATGCACGAACCGACTCACTTTCGGGCTCTACGATCTGCCACCATCTCAGGTGCATACTTGGATAGACAGAGTGAACTCTAAGGCATAATCCTATACTGTCATCTTCCTTGCTTTAAGGTTCACAAACTGGAAGCCCTCTTTGATCTCCCTCATCTCACGAGGGAGAAGAACCGGTCCATAAAAGTGACATGAAACTCTTCCCAACCAATAGGGCCTACTTGAATTGCCCTACTATCCTTCCATTGCATGAACCAGATGTGCGCAACCCCTTTCAACTGATACGATGCTAGATCGGCGCACTCCTCTCCGGTCACCACCATGATCAAGGTGATCTTCCTGACCTCATCAATGAACTCATATGCATCCTTCGCTACCTTCACGATCTAAGAAACCCTAGAGGGTTCATCCTTAGAAAATATCTGACTCTTACCACTATCGCATTCTCGTTCTAAGGGACATGCGCTACCACCTACTGATTGACCTAGGTGGTCAAGGCTGACTAACATTTGTATGGATTCCTAAACTCGGCGTGGACAGCGGAAACCGGTACATGCTCCTCATGGGCGGGGTTTGGGGGCCCTGCGGGTGCCATCTTCATTGCCATTCTCATTGCCATTTCCATTTCGTTTCTTCTTCCGTTAACTCGGCGTGGAGGCGTGACTGCCTGCAAATGTGTATAGCACGGTTAGAAGGATAAGAACATGTCATCTATGACATAGATCATGAAAGAAGGGAACATTTCCAAACATCTTGTAGCCTCTTGTCATAGTATGGTGCGCTTCATACCCATGAAAAGACTCTACTTCAACGTGGCTTTCATACACCCTAGGAGACTTCAAAACCTAATGCTCTAATACCAAGTTTTCATAACTCGAACAGTGCCGGATCGAGACGCGGGGACAAAGAACACTGTGAGAAGCTCCAAGTTGAGTCATGTCATGAACATACATCTAAAAAATGGAATATCGACATAATTGTGAGGAAAGCTAAACATAACATAACATGCGAATACATACTATGTCTAAAAATCTCTAATACGATGAGTTGATGGGAAGGGACCCACTAACTCACTAAAGTACGAAAGTGGAAATACAAAATATAACTGATAAGGGCCCTCGAAAGATGAGGACTCTGTAACTAAATTGAGGAATGCTAACTCCGAAAATCTGACTAGAAGATGGGACTAAGCTGGATATCGAGCACATGCCATAAAATGATATGACATAGAGTATGTGGTCGATCGTTGAATATACCGGTATTAAAGGTAAGTAAAACTTCTAAGTAAGTGAAGTAATAAATCATGCATATTATAAAACATATCAAAGATAAGATTCTGAGAGTAGGGCTTGCATGCTATTTTATGATATGATTTAAACATAACTAAATATCATAATTGAATCGAATGACCCAAGTGAAAGCGATAATCACATAAGTAAAACTAAACATTAGGTCAAACCTGCTAAAAATCATGACCGATAAACATGCATAACTAAAATCATGAGGAATAATGAGAGACTCGTCATATAAACAACATTACCACAATAGAGTTTATGTGGTCTCGACTATCACACTCAAGTGGGCGAGTCGTCAAAAGCTTTTTCCAAATCTTAAGGACGCTACCATGATATCGATATCAAGATGAAGGCTCCTTGGGGGCAGGGGAAGCTCAAAAGGGAGGTCCCAAATAATCTTAACATACATATGTTGGTGCATAGTTTTGAGGCATAGGGTTGGCCCGGCCACTTATCTACTCGGTGCTAAACACTACTCCCAAAAACATGCATATGATCTCGATCATTTTCTTGAAAGCTGAACCATGGTCAAGTGACGGAACTGACTCATAACATACATACTTAATCTGAAATCATAACATGAGGAGCCTTGACAAACCCGCACCACAAGGCGAAAATAATGGGAGCCTAGACTCCAAGATCCACATGAGTAGCTAATACATGAAATTTAGATAACTTATGAAGCATACTTGATCATATGGGCTTGCCCAATACGTAAACATGCCTGAATAGACTTGATCATTTGAAAACATGAACATAGACATGGGTAATTCGAAATCATACTTTCGTGCTAAACCTCTCATCATGCTTGAATAAATATTTCATACAACTCGACTTTTATGAACTTTCATGGATGGGCATCATAATTTATATAACTTTAAAACATTGTAAAATATGCCCATTAATCATAATTCAACATTGGAAACATTCTTAGATCATACCAATGATGGAAACTTAGAGAATTCACACATTGAATAAAAACCCCATAGATTCATCAATTAGAATTTTAATGAATTGGAGAGGGGATTGGGCATGGGTATGGACTACTGTATCCATTCATAGCCTGACATACCTGAAGAGATCTGATTTCACAACTTCCTTGATTTCCCAATGAGAATTTGGGGAATAAATTTGAAGAAGCTAGGCTTGATCACTCTTTAAACCTCTAAGCTTGCATGCATGAATTGGAATGGGATTTTGAATGACTTATCCCTTCTTAAAACACACTATTCTAAGCTTAAAACAATTTAGTTTAGGCCGTAGGAACTTAGAAATTATGACCCTTGATAAATTCGCATGAAAATACACCTTTGCCGATCTCAGCGAGTGCGATGAATCATGGTATGGGGGATTACTCTTCGTCTTTTTGACTCGTGATCAACGCTGCCATTTTCATCAGGGTCACCACGAAGGACTACTATGACTCGTGGTGTACCTAATAGATCGTGGTGACCAAATCGTTACCACCACTATTGGAACTTCTCATCTTTCATGGCATCCTTTGGCCATGGCGACCATGCACCCCAGGGTCATGGGATGACTCATCTTGTGACCTGGTACAAAACATTTAGTTTCTCCATTTCAACTCTCGGGTATGATGTTAGGGTTTTGGGGTATTATAGAATTTTATCTTAATTATGTTTTCATGATGCATCATTTATGATTTTACTTACTTATCCATTTTGCTTACCTTGCATACTCGGTGCATTCCACGTATTGACCGCATACTTTTTTTGTTGTATCATTTCATGATATAGTCTTGGATTTTTCATTAGCCAGACTTGCAACTTTAGCACTTATCAGCCAGAATGGTAGTTTCGCATCTTTCGAGGCCCCTTCCTTTCAGTTGCACCTAGTACTTTCAGTTTCATACATCATTGAGTTAGTTGGGGTCTTGTCCCATCAACTCGTCATTAGTAGAGGCTTTTCAGACATAGAATGTAATCAGCTTCAGTCTTGAGTTATGTATTCCGATATTATGAGATTATCAGACTTTACTATTTTAATATGTTTGATCTTCCACTTTATTTTGTTAAGTTAGATGTTACGTTCGTGCGATGGGTCGAGTTGGAGCCTCTTGGGGTTCTTTGTCCGGTGTCTCAAATCAGGGCCTATTTTGGGTAAAGTGACAAGCAGTATCGAGCATTAGGTTTGAAATGTGTCCTGGGGTGTTTGAAAGATGCATTAAGTACGGTCTTTTCATGGGTGTGAAGCATGCCACACTTATGACGAAGAGAATTTGCTTGAGCGTAGGAAATGTTCCCTTCTGATCTAAGTCGTCAGATGGATGTCTCTCTATCCTTTTAACTCACGATATATTCATTTGTATATCCCATGCCTCCTCACCGAGTTAGGAAGAAGAAATGGGAATGGAGGTGGCCATGAGAACGGCAATGGAGATGGGCACCGAGCGGAGCCCCACTAGCCCATGAGGAGCATGTACCCTAGCCGATTGCTCTGTTGATTTTAGGGCAGCCATACAGAAATGCTAGCTCGGGGACTTGGCCGCTCGAGGTCAATCAACGAGTGGTAGCATGTCCCTCGAACGAAAATGCGGCGGCAAGAGTCATAGATTTTCTAAGGATGAACCTCTCAGGAGTTTCTTGGATAAAGGTGGACGGATCCATACGATTTTATTAATGAGGTTACGAAGATCACCCAAATCATAGGAGTGTTCGGAGAGAAGTACCTTAGATCCTAACCTCGTATCAGTTGAAAAGGTTGCGCACATCTGGTTCAGGTAGAAGGATAGCGGGGCGGAGTTAGAGCAAGCCCTATTGGTTGGGATGAGTTTCATGCCGCATTTACGGATCGGTTCTTCACTCGTGAGATAAGGAGATCAAAGAAATAAAAGTCTGTGAACCTAAAGCAAGGAAAATGACGGTTCGAGGTATGACATGGAGTTCGCTCATCTATCAAGTATGAACACGAGATGGTGGCGGTCGGAGAGATCAAGTAAATCGGTTGTGCATGGGCTAACGAACTACTTAATTAGATTCTGGACCGCTGATAGCTTCTTCAGGACATTGACTTTCTCCAGGTCCTATACCTAGCCGAGATGGAGGAGGTGCGAATGAGAGTGGGCGAGTGAGAGAGGCTAAGAGGGCCCTAGACTAATCGCTTTGGATTCTCCCATTAAAGACCTAGTGGGCATTGTCAATTTGTCCCACTAGCATACTTCAACCCAGCGCCTTTAGCTATGAGTGTGGCATCCAAATCCAAGCGCGATCAAAGGGAAGGAGCATCGAGCTCTAGAGGTCAGGGTAGCATACCCACGAGACCAGCACTCCTAAGTGTAGTAGATGTGGCTAGAGACCGTGGGTGGAGTGCTTAGCGAGGAGTTGGTGTTTGTTTTGGGTGTGGGAAGCCCGATCATATTCTTAGGGATTGCCTAGCAACTAGACAGGGTCATGATAGGGGCCGAGACCCAGCCTCCAGTTTAGAAGCTCCACAAGCACCTTGACTTAGCGGGGGCATCTTAGTTGGGGTGGTGGTCGGCGTCCCAAGCAGATTCTATTCCCTAGCATCTCATCGTGAATAGAAGGTCTCCCCACATCTAGTTACTGGTATGTTACAGTATTCTACCTTGATGTATATGCATTGTTAGATCCAAGGGCTACTTTATCCTTTGTAATTCCCTATATGACTAGTAGTTTTGGAGTCGATCCCAAAATCTTATCGGAACCTTCTCGGTTCTACTCCCGGAAGTCGGTGGTCGGTGCCAAATCGATGGGTATATAGAAATTAACCTGTCACGGTTCTTTAGAAAGTCACCTCAACAGATTAAGTAAGAGTTAGCCATGCCCAATTTTGATGTTATCTTTAGAAAGCATTGGCTATATGCATGATATGCCTCGGTCAATCGTATAACAGATGCAGTAGAGTTGAGATTTCCCGATGAGCCAATCCTAGAGTGGAAGGAGTAGTTTAGTTGTGCATGTAGGTCTTTCATTTCCTACCTTAAGACTAGAAAGATAATTTCTAAAGGTTGAGTGTACCACCAGTTAGGGTTAAGGGTTAAGGATGTTATGTCTGAAACCCCAACTATCCGATCAGTTCTCAAGTGTGAGTACCCGAAGTGTTCCTTGATGATTTATCAGGAATTCCTCCCAAGTGGGAGATCAACTTTGGCATTGACCTTGTTGCTTCTTCCCGATACGCACCGTATATCTATTCCTCCTTACAAAATATCTCCAGCTAAACTAAAGGATTTGAAGGAGCAGTGTAAAGACCTCTTAGATGAGGGATTCATCGGACGTAGCAAATCACAGGTAGGTGCGCCGATTCTTTGTGTACTTGCAAGAAAGATGGTTCTCTTCGTATGTGCATTAATTATCGGCAATTGAACAAATTTACCATCAAGAACAGGTATCCTCTCCCCAGGATTGATGATATCTTTGACCAGCTTCAGGGAGCTAAGTGCTTTTCAAAGATATACCTCAGATCAGGATATCATTAGCTCGAGGTTGGAGGTGGCATCCCAGAAGCGGCCTTCGGGACTCGTATGGTTACTGAGTTTTGTAGTTATTGACACCAGGCTATGGCTCCTGCATCTTTCTGGACTGATGAGCGGGAAGTTCAAGCCATGGCTAGTTATGTTCATTCTTTAATAGATTACATCCTTGTATGCTCTCGGAGCGGCGCATGTCGCTCATTGAATGATGCTCTGACTGTCGTTAGTTATATACTAAATTCGGTAAATGCAGTTTGATTGAGCAATGGGTAGGTCATGTGGTGTGTGAGGATGTTACGTGGACTCTCAAAAAGATAAGAGGTAGTGGCGTGGCCAATGAGTCTTCATACATGAGGAAGTTTCTTGGGGAACAAGCAGTTACTGCTCGAGAGGTTTGTGAGGATTTTCATCCATTGCGGCCAGTGCTTCCAGCCGCGTCTTCCATGATCGAGGGCTTGTGGCGTGAGGCTCGGCTCACCTCAGCACAGTGTTGCCTGGCTGTCTGATATGGAGTTTGTGGTACCAATGTGATTCCTAGAGCTCGGCTGCTGTGTGTATTAATACGGCTCTGATAAGCAACCTATGCTTCCAGAGTAGCTGAAAGTCCATGAAAGCGAGGCTCTACCCGACTCATATTCTCCTAATGTGGTGGTAGCTGTTGCATGAAGCCCAGGAACACACTATTTGTAAGGGAATCAATGTGTGCGAACCACAAGCATAATACGTGTTTACTAAAAATTTAATTTACGCTGCTTGAAGGTGGTGTGATGCTTCTTAAGGTATGACAATCTACCATCCGGTTAGGCTAATGTGTGGTGGAAACGTCTCTTAACAGGCTCCATGGAGAAGTATTGTACCCTATAGACAAGGAAAAGAAGGAAAAGAGTGCGCGATGTGCATCATTTTCTGATTGAAATTATCTGCCTCGATGGATGTAAATTGTCATTGAAATGGATCGAAATCATCCTTAGCAACCGAAGTTAAAGATAGACAAGATGAGGATACTATTTTGGTAAGTTGAAGGAGATCGTTCAGAATCAGAAGGTAGGGAAGTCTCCAAAGGATATGGGGTGCTTCGATATCGAGGTCGCTTGTGTTTTAGTGGCGATTATTTGAGATATAAATCTGTTGCATGAGGCTTAGCCATTCCCAGATACTCTAAAAATCAAGAGTGCCACCAAGATGTACCGTGGCCTCTGGGAAGTCTGTGGTGGGCTGGCATGAAGAAGGATATAGCAGAGTTTGTGGCTAAGTGTCCAATTGTCCAGCAAGTGAAGGTTTGAGCATCAAAGACTTGGGGTATGATTCAAGATATTAGTACCCCTACTTGAAAGTGGGAAGAGATCAATATGGACTTTATTACGGGGTTTCCTCGCACCCATCGACAATATGACTCCATTTGGGTGGTTGTGGACAGGTTGACTAAGGTAGCTCATTTCCTACCGGTCAAAACTGCCGATTGAGAGGATTATGCTAAGTTATACATTTGGGGTAGTTGATTGCATGGATTGCCATTGTCCATCATATGCGAGATAGAGGTACTCGAGTTTACCTCCAGTTTTGGAGATTATTTCAGAAGGGACTTGGTACCCAAGCCAAGCTTAGCACAACATTTCACCGCAAACATATGGTCAAGCTGGAGTGGACTATTTCTCTCCCGAGGACATGTTGAGAGCATGTATGATTGATTTCAAGAGTATTTTGGTTGATCATTTGCCTCTCATTGAGTTTGCATATAACAACAACTACCATTCTAGCATTCAGATGGCTCTGTTTGAGGCTCTCTATCAGCATAGATGTAGATCGCCTATTGGTTTGGTTTGAGGTGGTGAAGCTACATTGATAGGTTCAGATTCAGTCCATGAGGCTGGAAGTTGAAGCCCATAAGGGACGGGTTGGCTTGACTCGAGTCGCAAAAAGTCTATGCAGATGTGAGAAAGAGAGAGCTTGAGTTTTGAAGTCGATGATTGGGTATTTCTGAAGGTATCCCTAATGAAGGAGTGATGAGATTCAGAAATGAAACTCAATCTCAACTATGTTGGTCCATGTCGGATTGCTAAGCAGCGTTGGCAAAGTAACATATGAGTTGGGTGCCCTTAGAATTAACTTCGATTCATCCAATTTTTCATGTATCGCTCTTGAAGAAGTGTTTGTTGATCCAACTCTGGTTGTTCTGGTGGACAGTGTCGGTGTGAAATATAGCCTTAGTTATGAGGAGGTTCCGGTAGAAATAGCAGTCATCAGGTTCGGAAGCTAAGAAACAAAGAAGTAGCCTCCGAGTCAAGGTTTTGTGGAGGAACCATCATGTCGAGGGGAGCTATGTGGAAACCGAAAGAAGATATGATGGCTAAATACCCACATCTATTCCCTTCCAGCTTAGTTTCATCTTGAGGTATTAGTTTCCTCCTTAGAAATCCATTGATTATCATGATTCGGCTTCATGTACTGATTTCTTTCATGTTAATAAATGTATGTGTGATTCATGAAGTTAGTTCAGTCATGTAGTTTTAATCGGAGATCCAGTCACTCCGTTAGTTTCTATCCTGTATGCTCAGTATTTGATTATGATGTTTGCAATTCTCTGCTCGGTATGTTTTCCCATATTTGAGGAAAAATATTCCCAAGAGGAGATATTGTAATACTAGAAAACCTAAGATCGAGATACGGGAGTTGAAATAGAGAAAACAGGATTTTCCTACACTAGGTTACAGGATGAGTCGTTAAGTGACCGTTGGGTGCTCCACGAGTCATTCGGTGACTCGTAGGGAGGAGGTTCTTGGTTGAGTTTTGGGATTTAAAAACTTACCATGGGTGGGACCACGACTCGTGGTCACCACCCTGAAGTCATCAAGAAGGGTTGTGGTGAGTGTTTGGTTTGAAGGATGAATGTTTTGGTAGAGTCCCTAACAACCAGTCACCATGAGTCATCAGTCACACCATGAGTCTGGTGACCGAGTGTTGAGAATGTCCGGTGCAAGCGATGAGAGGAGGAGCGTGAGTTGTGGTGATTGAGCACAGTCGCTCAATCCCTCATTAGGAGCGGCTTGGGATGTTTTCCTGAAAATTTATTAAAGGCTTTCCGTAATTCCTAAGTTCTTAAGGCTTAAACTTATATCATTTTAAGCTCAGAATAGGGTTTTTAAGAGAGATAAGTTCACTCTAGGCCTATTCACTTCCATACATGAAATTCTAGAAGCTCCTAAAGGGTGATCAAGCTAGATTCCTCAAGTTCTTCCCCAAATTTTTATTGGGCAATCAAGAGAGTTGTGAAATCAGATTTCTTCACGTATATAGGGTTATGAATGGGTATAATTGTCCATACCCATGCCCAAATCCTCTTCAATTCTTGAAATTCTAGTTGATGAATCTATGGGGTTTTAACCCAACACGTGAATTTCCTAAATATCAATCATGGGTATGATCCAAGCATGTTTCAAATGTTGAATTATGATTAATGGGCATATTTTCAATGTTTTCAATTGCCAGTTCTAACGCATGATTGACAAAATTATAGGTTTTTAATATCATGAAGTTCAAATGGGTTGAAAATAATAAACGCGATGAAGTGACATGAATAAAGTGTGTTTTAATTTTCCATATATTCTGATGTTTGAATGATTAATTCTTGTTCTAAACATGTTTGCGTGAGTGGTGAACCATGATTAAATGTGTTTTCAGTTGTATGTAAATTTCAGCTATTAGCTTGCCACATAGTTTCTAGACTCTTATTATTTTCAGCATTATGGTTTGAGCCCAAGGCTCCTCGTGTTATGATTTTGGATTTATTACGTATATTATGAGTCAACTTCGTCATTAGGCGATGGTTAAGCTTCATTGAAAAACGATGGAGAGCATATGCATGTTTTGGGGTAGTGTCTAGCAACAGTAGGCTAAGGATCAGATTAACCCTATTCCTTAGAGAACTACGCGCCAAAATGAAGTATGTTCATATTATTTGGGACCTCTCTTGTGAGCTTCCCTACCCCGGGGAGCCTTCATCTTGATGAATATAATGGTAGCATCCTTAGCCTAGCAAAGCTTTGGACGACTCTGCCCACTTGAGTGTGATAGTGGGAACCACGTAAGCTCTATTTTGGTAATGTCTGCTATATGATGAGTCTCTCATTGTTCCTCATGATTTTAGTTATGCATGTTCATTAGTCATGATATTATGTCCTCCGCAGGTTTGACCCAATGTTCAATTTTACTTATGATTATCAGTTTTCATCTTTGGGTCATTCAATTCAGTTATAACCAATGTTTGTTATGTTCATATCCTTGATTTCAAAAAAATAGCATGCAAGCCTACTCTCGAGAATCTTATCTTGATTACATTTTCATGATATGCATGATTTATGATTTTACTTACTTAACGTTTTACTTACCTTGCATACTTGAGTACATTCCACATTATTGGCCTTGTACTCTATGTTGTATAATTTCATGATACAAGCTCGGATATTCAGGCTCATTTTCTTCATTAGCAAGGCCTACATCTTTAGCACTTATCGCGTGGTGAGTCCTCATCTTCCGAGGGCCCTTATTTTAAGTTGTACCAAGTACTTCCGGTTTGAGACATTAGTGAGTTAGTTGGGGTCTTGGCTCCATCAACTCGTCATTAGTAAGGCGTTCGGACATTAAATGTAATCGCTTCGGTCTTGAGTTATGTATTCCAACGTTATCAGATTATCAGAATTCCGCTATGTTAAATATGTTGATCTTCTGCTTTATTATGTTGAGTTAGATGTTACGTTCATGTCATGGAGTCGACTAGGGACCTCTCGGGGTTCTTCGTCCCCGTATCTCGTCCGGGCCTATGTTTTGGTCATGACAATGTTACTTTGAAAAACACATTTTTTCCATTGACGTTGTACCTTACTTAACACTATCTCTAATTAACCCCGTTGAGCTAAAAGCCTTAATTTTCTTCTTCGCAATAAAAAGAAGCATATTCCTTTAGTTGTGTGGACCTCCGAAATTTTGATCCAAAGATAGTGCGAGGCACTTTAATATTTAAGAATGAAGGTTCCACCAAAGTAGAAAAAGTTAAGGAAAGAGGAAAGAAATAAAAATGGTGATGGAAAGAGGAGATAATAGAAAGGGGTTCCCACACCAAAAATAACATGTATAGTTGCTTCTAGAACACAAATGAAAAGCATCTTCAATGGTTGGTTGTTCTTGTTGAACTTATAAGAAAAAAAGTAGCAAAAAGAGTAGTATAAAGGGTATGATAAAGAACAGGGAATTAGTGAAAGAAACGGTGAGCAGTGAGGAAGAAAAGGGTGGACAAAAAAGATGAAAAATGTCTTAAAAGTACTTAGTATTGATAGACACTCTAAAAGAAAATCATTCCTACTCATCCACAGAACCAACATCACAATCAAAAAAAGTCCTTATGATATTACTCTCTTTGAAGTGATTAAGTAGTCTGTGATTATACATGAGGGCAAGCCTATGGTATGTCGCATGTGTATGATACATCATTTTTAGAGTGAGTGTGTCTTTAACTTATTATGTTCCAAGTTTAGATTTGATAATATAAAGGAAGGAACATCTCATCAAGTAAGTGGGGAATAAGATGGTCACAGTCGGCGTACTATGTATTGCATTTTCATACTTAATCTTATTTGCCCTATTTTAAAAAAGAATGAGTCAGTTATAGAAGTTATGTAGTTTCCAAATGTGAAAACTTCTCTGTATGGCATTAGATTGTATGAGCTGATGAACCACTTAGTCATATGCTTGTGCTAGTTGCTTGAGTAAAAATTGATAGAGTTGACAAGTGGTGAGAAAATATGTTTGTGCATATAAGTAAGGGTTGTTCGAGGACGAACAATGGTTTAAGTGTGGGGTAGTGATGTTGGGCATATTCTTACGCACATTTGCCATACTTTAACCCATCTTTTATCTTATTTTGAGATCATTATCCTTATGAAATGTATACATGCATTATTATGTGTGTTAAATGAGCTAACAAATATTTATTTAGATGATTTTAGCAGGTAATCAATGGAAAAAAAAAGCTCAAAAATGGTCCAAGGTGTGAGAAGGAGGATTTCAAGAGAAACTTGCCCTAGTGAGATAGCCCCAGCATGGCGCGCCATCCACCAAACATTAGAAAATTGTACTTAGGTTGGTGCATTGGGTGGTGCTGCATGACAAAGCCCAAACTTCAGAAGAATTTGATGAACACCGTGGAGAACTAGTGGCGCGGCACCCTAGAGAGAGTTGTCACGGACTTGGGGAATTTGCTAACCCTTTGGTGCGCGTGAGGTGCGGTGCGCCGGGTCCCTAATTTGCAGGAATTTACTAATATCTTGGTGAAATGGTTGGTGCGTCACGCCAGAGGCTAAATTTTAGAGGAAATTCAATCCATAGTCTGGTGAGATGAGGAAGGCGCGACGCTGGGAACCTGTTCGCGGGTGGATTTTCAAGTCTAAAAAGATGAACTTCTCAAGGAAAAAGAGTCATTTGATACATTTCGTATAGTATATCGTCTAGGGCATTTTTTTAGGGTTTTCAATCAGAAAGGTAAATTTGTACACAGTTTGCTTGGAGGAAGAGACAGAAAGTTCATTTCTTTTAGGTTTTCTTTTTTACGTTATGCTTTTGATTCAAATGATGATTTCTTTAGTTTTCCACTTGAAAATGAGTGGCTAAACTCCTATTCTAGGGTTTAGGCCATAGTTGATGGTTGTATTTTGTATACTCATTTGTGCTAGACTCTAATTCTTCATTCAAGATTGTTTATGCTTACTTGTATTCATTGATTGTTCGTTAGCCAGATCACCTTGTGAATATTGTACGGTGGCTCTTGGATTTGAACTCGGAGAAGGGGAACTAAGGGTTAAAGTAACATAGAATAGGTTTCAATTATCTTTTTCAATTAGTTTAAGAGTTGATTTCGTTGCCGAGGATAGGGATATACCCTTCAACCCTATTCAGTTGAATAGAAGTATCTTCAATCGTCGTCTCATATTTCTCCTACGACCATAGGGATATAGGTAATAGGGTTCATGAGATAGTTCTTTGTATTGGGAGAATAGTAAGAAATGGAATTATAACTTACCTTGAAGCAATCTTCGAAGAGTTTAGTCTAGTGTATTGGTCTAAAACTCAGCACAGTAAAAGTACCAAGACCCTAGATTCTCATCTTCATTATTTGAATTACAAACACTTACATTTGACTTGCACCCATAAGTTCCTATCGTTTAAGCGATGTGCATACATATGTTTGGAGAAGGCATGAGGAGGACCTCTTGAGTATGAATATGATCGAGCAGGCGGCCGAACCCAGAGGAAAGGCGTAAGGGAACCATCGCACGCCCCTAACTCAGCAGGAGAGGCACGTGCGCCTCGGCCACTGGCAGCGCGATGGAGTGGAGATGCGCGGTTAGGACCGCCTATATTTGTTTTAAGTTCAAGTATCATTTCATTCCAACATTTCCCAAAAACGCATACCCTTATGGCCGAAACGTTTTCTAAACTTTTCAACGGTTTTCCATCCAGGTGCTGATAAACTCTGATCAAACACAAATTCATCTTGGATAGCAGGATTCTAGGCCCTCTGAGAGCGTCTGCAGAGTTATTATTTTGAAACTCGCTCGGAGTATTGGAACCCCACCAATAAAATATTGTCGGAAGCACTTCTAATTGAGTCCTAAGCAGCTGCAAGTGACAGGTAAGCATTTCTACCTTCTAAACACTACGGAATTTTAAGCTTTTTGCCATTGAATGAAGTTTGATTTGTAGTTAATGTTTTTTAAAGATATTGTTAATGACCATTCAACATTATTTGAAAATAGTTGTATTCCCTCAGCGTAAGCGCTATAATTTGATGGAATCACTACCTTCATGTTGGAAACTGCTTGGGAGAATGAAAATTAGAGCATTCAGAATTATCATTTGAGCTTATCTCTTCGGCAGAATTTATTCTCATCGCGCGTAGTGATACGACACATGCCCTCGAAGTAGATATGATCATATATGTAGTGATTAGTTGCTGCTAGAAAATATTAGTCTTATATGTGTTGTAATTAGCTGCCGCCAGTAGGTAAGGATTATGTATGTTGTGATTAGTTACAGACGTGTTAAGAATTATACCACGGTATCGGGAAAGGGTATGTTAAGGAAAGTATGATTAATCTTGGATGTGCTATAGAGTTCCTCGTTCACTGTTTACCATTTAGAGATTGACCGATGTTTTGCTATTGTGCCAAGGCCTTAGAAAGTTTATGGTTAGCTGTGAGGCCTAGCAGTAAGTTGAGCAACATAGGGCATAACGGGAGTGATTTAACTTTCCTTATTGCGCCTATATTTTTGAGTAGCTTGCCAGAGGCCGTTGGCGTACTTTGATGCCTCAAGGGCCAGAAATGGGAAAGGGTTGTCTTACCCAACCGAGTCAATGGTGTCGGGGTTGCCTAGTGAACTAAGCAACAACTTTCCATATGATTGTCTATGGTCAATGATCGTTAGTTTCATCCGACTCAATGCTTGTCCTACCTGGTCACTTCAAGAAACCACTCCGGTTATTTACAAATGCAACGAACTAGATTATACCTAAGGAGAGGCCTTATTGGTAGTTAAATGTGAGAAACGTCGGGGATACTTTTATACATGCCTAGGTATAGGTTGCCGCGAAGCCTAGGTCCAGATATACCTACCTACAAGGCTACGAATCTCCCAAGGAGCTATATAGAATCTGGACAAACTAAGTTAGGTCAAAAGGGACTGAGCAGTATCACGGTGCTCTTTTTCTGACTAGAGTTATAGTAAGTTGCACGTAGGGAGTTAGGATGATTGCTTAGGAGCTGTCCAGATCGGTAGAAGCCCCCGAGTTGTTTCTAAGTAGAGGAACTAAATAATTGGTCGTCTATGACCTTATTGTTTTTTATTATGAGCTATCATTGTTCGACGACCTTTAGGTATGGAACAACAGGCTGCACCAGCCTTTATTGTCTTGGCAGTTAGAATTATAATCGGTGTGGACCATCCGGTTAGGTGTAGGCACACGGGGTGTGCTTGATTAGTAGGTATAAAAACTATTTTAGGGCGGTAGTGGTTGTATAGGTCCTAAGGCACCTATCGCCCTTTTGAGTTGCTAGATTGAGACTAAATGTGGCTCCACTTTGATCGGGGTTACTAGGATAGCCAGTTGACCAGCTCGGGGTTGATAACTATGTTGTCACCTACGGGGTTATGGATCGCTCGGAGGAGCTATGTGATGTGTGAAAGGACTATATTCAGGCCTATAAGGCCATATTTATGTCCATCCATGTATGGACCTCATCTTATTCCATACTGGCATTGCCGACCCCTCCGTCGAGCCTTGTGTGTGCCCAAGGGTGTGAATTCTGAGAATTGTAGGGTCGAACACGATTATAGGAGTCCGAAGGGCTTCGAGTTCAATATCTGACCATGACTTATAGTTACCGGTAGAGAATCATAAGAGCCTATTTAGGGGTATATAGATTCGTTGTACTTTCCAAGGCTTATGGGGGCCCCGTAGGTTATTTCCGTGTTTCTTGCACCTTATAGGCTTATTAGGGCGGGTTATGTTCTTGTTTGTATACTTGCTTGTTGAATAAAACATGGATGTATGATTCTTGCATCATACGTTCTTATTTGTGTAGTGGCTTACTAGATGCGGCCCACTGGATAAGCTTACAAGTTAACTTCTTCCCTTGTTCTTGATTACTTTGATTCCTTATTAGTGTTTATTTAGCTTTATTGTGCCTTACATATTTGGTACATATTATCTTGATGACTTGACTATGGGGCACTACATACTTTCCTATAGGTTTAGACAGACAGGTTTTAGGACCTCCATTAGTAGCTGTTTGGAGTCTGCTTGATTGGTCAAATCCTTTCATTTGGAGTTGCCGAGGTAGTGGGAGTTTGCTCACATTGTTGTACGAGTTTGGGTAGGTCGGGCCCTATCCAACCACTATTCCACTCTTGCAGGCTTTAGAGACTACGGTTGTTAGTTAGTTAGTGTTGTTGGTCGTGTGGGTCCTATGTTTTGTATTTTGAATGTTGGTGTGTGAGCACTTTCAGTTTGACACCTATATTGTCGATAAAAAGCTCACCGGGGGTTGTTGGCGTACTTTGATGCCTCTAGGAGCCAGTGGGATATGGTGGTCTTACCATTGAGTCAATGGCACCCAAGGTTTCCTAGTGAGCGGCGACAGCTTTGCCATATGATTCGCTAAGTTGGTGACCATTAGTTCCTGCCGACTCAATGCCTGTCCACAGGTCTCTCGAAAAACCACTCCAGTTGTTACAAGTCGACGGACCAGATAATACCTAAGGAGTGAACCTTATTGGTAGTTAGATGAGGACAATGCTGACTGCTTTTATAGATGCCCCGGTATAGGTTGCCGCAAAGGACTGAATGCCGGGTATAGGTTGCCACAAAGGACTAGGTCCAGATATACCTTCTTACGAATACGAATCACCTAGAGGAGCTATAGAAATTTGGATAGACTATTTACAGATTACAAAGGACTAGGACCGAGCTTGCAGTGTTACTTACTACGAGGGCGAAGTTATAGTAAGTTTAATACGCGAGGGAGTTAGGGCAGGCGCAGGAGCATGTTCGATCAATAGTAGCCCCCAGTTGATCTTGGAGAACTAAATAGTTCGTCGTCTACGACCTTACTATTCACGTTTATGAGCTATCATTGTTCTAACGTCCTTCAATGTATTGCCTGAGCCCTCTAGGCCTGCTTGTCTGTTTGGGTAGTTGGAGTAATATTATAATCGCTGCCATGACAATCCGGTCAGGTGTAGGCACATGAGTTTGTGCCAGTTGGCAGCTATACGCATACTATTTTAGGGGCGAGTAGTGGTCGTATTAGGCCTAAGGGGTCAGATACACCTTTTGAGTTGCTAGATTGAGACTAAAATGTAGTACTTCAATCAAAATTGACCCCACCTAGGATAGCCTTCCATTGACCAACTTCGGGGTTTGCTAACTGTGTCTCGCCTACGGGGCTATGGATCGCTACGAGCTATGTGATATCGCTTAGAGGAGCTATGTGATTTCTTAAAGGACTATATTCAGGCCTATAAGGTATCTATTTATGTCAATCAACATATGGACCTCTTTTTATGCCATACTTGCATTACCCGACCCTCCCGTTGAGCCTTGTGTGCCCAAGGTGCACTAACAGTCAACGGGGCTCAAACACAGTTACGGGGAGTCCAGCGAATCGGTTCCATGCAGAGGCTAGGGGTTAGCTATAGTTACCAGTAGAATGATAAGAACCTGGTTAAAGGTATATTGATTGAGTTGTACTTCTTAGGGCTTATGGGGGCCGGTAGGTTATTTACATGTTGCTTGCACTTTTTAGGCTTATGAGGGGGCCGAGTTAGGTTCTTGTTTGTATACTTTCTTGTTGAATAAAATTTATATCATGGATGTATAGTCGTTCAACTTCAGTTCTTATTTGTTTAGTGGCTTACTAGATACGACTTATGGATAAGAATGCTTACAGGTTAACTTCTTTCCTTTCTTGCTATTCATTTTCAGATCTTTATCATCTTTTATTCAGCTTTATTACTACCTAACATATTCAGTACATATTGTACTGACGCCCAACTATGAGGCACTGCATACTTGCCTGCAGGTTTAAACAGACAGGTTTCAAGACGTCCGTTAGCAACTATTCGGAGTCGGCGGGTGGTCGACTCCTTTTATTTGGAGTTGCTAGGTGGGAGCTTGCTCTTTTTTGTATAGTTTTTGGAAGGTCGAAGCCCTATCTCAGCCACTATTCCACTTTTAGAGGCTTACAGACTAAGTTTAGTTGTCGGTTGTTCCTATGTATTTTTGTGTGTTGGCTGTGTGGGGGCACTTTGAGTTTGATGCCTATATTTTCAATAAAGCTCGCCCCGGGGCCATTGGCGTGCTGACGCCTCCAGGGCCCAGAGGAATTGGGATGGGAGTGGTCTTGCAGCAGTCAATGGCACCAGGGTTTGCCAAGTGATCTGAGCGACATCTTGCCATATGATTGGCTACGGTCGGTGGCCGGGTGGATTTCCGGTAAATCAATGCTTGTCCTATAGGTCACTCGGAAAGCCACTCCGGTTGTTACAAGTGAAGGACTAGATACCCAAGGAAGGGGAACCTTACTGGTAGTCAGATGTGAGGCCAACGTCTGGGCTACTTTTATAGATTCCCAAGTATAGGTTTCCGCGGACTATGTCCGAGATACACGCCTACAAGGCTATGAAGATAAGCCTAGGGGAGCTACAAAGAATCTAGAAGACTAAGTTAGGTCTAAGGGACTAGGACAGTATCTGATGTTACTTCCACGCTAAGAGTTATAGTAAGTTGCATGTAGGGAAGTTAGGACTGTCTACTTAGGAGCATGTCCGATCGTGCTTGACCCCGGTTGTTCTAGCGGAGGAACTAAATAATTGGTTGTCTATGACACTCATTAATTTGCTTATGAGCTATCATTTTTCTAGCTTGACCTTTAAAGGTATCGCTTGGGCACTCAGACCTCACCTATTCTCTCTGAGCAGTGGGAATTATAATCTTGCCAGGACCATCCAATCGGTGTTGGCACAGGTGTTGATTAGCGGCAATAGAACCGGATCCTAGGGGCGAATAGTGGTCGTATTAGCCCTAAGGGGCGAATACGCCTTTTAAGTGGCTGAATTTAATGACTAAATGTAGTACTTCTGTCGGGATTGACCCAACCTAGGATAGCCTGGATTGACCAACTTCCAGGGTTGCTAGCGTGTTTGTCGCCTACGGAGCTATGGATCGCTCGAAGGAGCTATGTGATATCACTCGAGAGGATCTATGTGATATTACTCGGAAGGGAATATATTATGTCACTTAGAGGAGCTATGTGATGTCTGAAAGGACTATATTCAGGCCTATAATGACATGTTATGTCCATCCACGTATGGAACTCTTTTATGCCATACGGGCGTATTCACCCGACCCTCCGTCGAGCACGGAATTGTGCCCAAGGTGCGGTAACAGAGCCCAACGGGCTAAGACACGGTGCAGTCCCGGCGGGCTGGAGTTCCATATGCAGAGGCCAGGGAGGTTGGCTATAGTTGCAGGTAGAATGATAAGGACCTGGTTAGGGATATATTGATTGAATTGTACTTGTTAGGTCTTATGGGGGCCCCCGTAGGTTATTTCCGTGTTTCTTGCACCTTCACGGCTTTTTCGGGGCTGAGTTGGGTTCTGTTTCTATACTTTTCTTGTTGAATAAAATTTATGGATTATGGTCGTTCGGCTTGATTCTTATTTGTTTGGTAACACTAGATGCGGCTTATGGATAAGAAATCTTACAAGTTATCTTCTTCCCTTGTCGCTGATTACTTTCAATTCTTTATCAGCTTTTATTCAACTTTATTACCTTACATATTCGGTACATATGTGCGTGTCCAACTATAGGAGTGCACGCTTGCTGCGAGGTTTAAAAAAGACGGAGTTTCGGACCTCCATTAGCAACTATTCGAAGTTAGCAGATTGGTCAGCTCCTTTCATTTGGAGTTGCTAGGTAGTGAGAGTTTGCTCTTTTGTTGTATAGTTTTGGGTAGGTCGAGGCCCTATCTCAACCACTATTCCACTCTTAGGAGAGGCTTCACAGACTAAGTTTCGGTTCGTCGATTGTTGTTGCTCGTGTGGGGCCTATGTATGTATTTTTGCGTGTTGGCCGTGTGGGGCACTTTCATTTGATGCCTATATTGTCGGTAAAAAGCTCGCCCAAGGGACATTGGCGTACTTTGATGCCTCCCGGGGCTAGAATTTGGATAGGGTGGTCTTACCTTCAGTCAATGACACAAGGTTTGCCTAGTGAGCGGCGACGGCTTTCCATATGATTGGCTACGGTCAGTGACCGTTAGTTTCGGCCGACTCAATGCTTGTCCTACAGATCGCTTGGAAAACCACTCCAATTGTTACAAGTTTGACAAACTAGATAATACCCCAAGGAGGGAACCTTGCGGTAGTTAGATGTGAGGCCAACGTCCCCGGGGATGCTTTATAGGTACCCAGGTATAGGTATCCGCAAAGGACTAGGTCTATATACACCTGCCTACAAGGCTACGAATTGCCCAGAGAGCTATATAGAATCTGGCATACTAAGTTAGGAGGTCACAAGGGACTACGACTAGAGTAGCCAGTGTTACTTCCAGGCTAGAGTTATCGTAAGTTGCATGTAGAGTTAGGGTTGACTATTTAGGAGCATGTCCGATCAGTAGCAGCCCCCAGTTGTTCTAGCGGAGGAACTAAATAGTTGGTCATCTACTACCTTACTATTTACTTGTGAGGTATCATTTTTCTATCTTGACCTTCAAGGTATCCCTTAGACCACTCTAAACCTTGCCCTATTTTGTCTAGGCAATTAGAGATTATAGTCCTTTGCAAAGGACCCTCGGGTTAGGTGTAGGCACACGGGGTGTCCCAGTTGGCAGCTATACAGAATGATCTAGGGGCGAGTAGTGGTCGTATTAGGCCCTGGGGACAGATATTCCTTTTGAGTGCCTAGATTGTGATTAAAATGTAGTACTTCGATCGGGATTGACTGACCTATGTAGTATAGCCTTTCGTTGACCAACTTTAGGGTTGCTAAGCGTGTCATCGCCTACAGGGCTACGGCTCGCTTAGGGAGCAATGTGATATCACTCAGAGGAGCTATATTATGTCACTTAGAGGAGTTATTGATGTGTGAAAGGACTACATTCAGGCCTATGAGGCCATATTTATGTCCATCCACATATGGACCTCTTCTTATACCATCCTAGCATTACTGACCCTCCATTGAACCTTATTGCCCAAGGTGCGATAACGGGAGCAACTGGCTCAAAAACAGTTACAGGAGTCTAGCGGGCTCAGTTCCATATATAGAGCAGGGAGGTTGGCTATAGTTACCAATAGAATCATAAGGACACGGTTAGGGGTATATTGATTGAATTTACTTGCTAGGGCTTATGGGGGCCCGGTAGGTTATTTCCGTGTTGCTTGCACCTTCCAACTTATTGGGGCCAGGTTAGGCTCTTGTTTTTATACTTTCTTGTTGAATAAAATTTATGGATGTATAGTTGTGCAACTTCGGTTCTTATTTTATGTAGTGGCTTACTAGATGCGGCTTATGGATAAAGCTTACAAGTTAACTTCTTCCTTGTCGCTGATTGCACAGTTCCTTATCAGTTTTATTCAACATTATTATTACCTTATATTTGGTACATATTGTACTGACGCTTAACTATGGGGCATTACATACTTGCTTGTAGGTTTTAGGCAAGACGAGTTTTAGGACCTCCATTAGTAGCTCTTCGGATTTAACAGATTGGTCAACTCCTTTCATTTGGAGTTGCCAGGTTGATAAGTTTTCTCTTTTGTTGTATAGTTTGGGTAGGTCGGGGCCCTATCTCGACTACTATTCCCTTTGAAACTACGAGACTACGGTTTCAATTATTTGGTTGTTGTTGGCCGTGTGGGGCCTATGTGTGTTTATTTTGCATGTTTTCCGTGTGGGGCACTTTCAATTTGACACTTATATTGTTGGTAAATCTCGCCCAGGGGCCGTTGCCACTTTGACCTCGGGCCAGAATTAGGATAGGGTGGTGTTACCTTCGAGATTCGATAGCACCACGGTTGCACGAGCTGAACGGAGCGACAGCTTGCCATATGATTGGCTATGGCCAGTGACCATTAGTTTCTGCCGACTCAATGGTTGTCCTACAGGTCCTTTCGAGGAAACCACTCCGGTAGTTACAAGTTTGGCAGACTAGATGATACCCTAAGGAGGGGAACCTTGTTGAGTAGTTAGATGTGAGGCCAAAGTCCCAGGGCTACTTTTATAGATGCCTAGGTACAGGTTGCCCATAGGACTAGGTCTAGCCTACCTACAAGGCTATGAGCTCACTAGAGAGCCATATGGAATCTAGACGAGTAAGTTAAGCTCTAAAGGGACTAGGACTAGAAGTATCACAAAGTTACTTATAGGCAAGGAGGTTATAGTAAGTTGTTTAGTGCAGGGAATCAGGGCTGACTACTTAGGAGCATGTCCGATCGTACGCAACCCAGAGTTGTTCTATGCGGAGGATAAATAGTTTGTCGTCTACGAGCCTTCTTTGTTCGCTTATGAGCTATCATTATTCTAGCTTGACCATCAAGGTATCGCATAGGCCACTCTGTACCTCGCACTATTCTGTTTGGGCTGTTAGAGATTATAATCACTGCCAGGACCATCCGGTTAGGTGTAGGCACACGGGATGTGCCCGTTGTGGCTCCTCCCAGACTGATGCAAAAGTAGTGAATATTAGGCCTAAGGGGCTAGATTTTCCTTTTGAGTGGCTGGGTGTGACTAAAATGTAGTACTTCGATCGGGATTGACCCCACCTAAGATAGTCATTGGTGACCAACTGAGGTTGCCCTAACTATGTAAGGTAGCCCTGCGGGACCATGGATCACTTATAGGAGCTGTGATGTCGCTCAGAAGCTATGTGATGTCTAAAGGACTATATTCAGGAATATAAGGCCATATTTATGTCCATCAACATATGGAACACTTCTTATGTCATACTAGAATTATTGACCCTCCGTCGAGCCTTGTGTGCCGGGCCGTTATAGGAGCCATTGGCTCGAACTTATAGTTACAAGAACACAGCGGGCTCAATTCGAAACGCAGAGGCCGAGGGGAGGGTTCGCTATAGTTACTATTGAAATAGAATCATAAGGACCTAGATAAGGGTATATTGATTGAATTGTACTTGTCATAACTTGGAGGCCCGGTGAGTTATTTCGTGTTGCATGCCTTCCAAGCTTATCGAGAGCTGAGTTAGGTTCTTGTTTGTATACTTGCTTGTTGAATGGTATGGATGTATAGTCGTGCAGCTTCAGTTGTTATTTATGTGGTGACTTTCTAGATGCAGCTTATGAATAATAAAAACACGGGTTAACTTTTTCCCTTGTCGATTACTTTTAGTTCTTTATCGGCTTTTATTGGCATTTTCTTGTGTTACATATTGTAGTGACGCAACTATGGGGCGCTACATACTTGCTTTGAATTTAGACAAACAGGTTAGGACCTCCGTTATATTTATTAAGTCTACAGTTGGTCGGCTCCTTTCATTTGGAGTTGCCGGGTAAGTGGGAAGTTTCTCTTTTTGTGTGCAGTTTTAAGTAGGTTGGGGCCCTATCCCGACACTATTCCCTCTTAGAGGCTTGCACACTACATTTTCAGTTGTCAGTTGTTGTTGGTCGTGTGAGGCCTGGTTAGCTAGTTAGTTAGCACCTTGTGAGCTATAATATAAGTATGATGCCTTTTTTCTTCTATTATAACTGAAACTGACATGGTTGTCTTGTCGACCCAGGATCCCCTTTATAGCTATTTTCGTTTTTAGGTTTACTATGGCCCAATCGGCCCGAGTTTGTATTTACAATCGAGATATAGCGGTTGTTTTCTTGATTTATGTTGGCTGGTAGGCACTAGAGGTGCATACAGAACCGTCGGCCAGTGCTAGTGTAGCAATAGGTGCCAGTCATTCCTCTCAAGGTGGGGTGTGACAAACTTGGTATTAGAGAAACATCGTATCCTAGAGAATCTCAAACTAAATCAAGTAGAGTCTTGCTTATAAATGTGTTGTGTACCACATTCTATAAACGAGGAGGCTAGGAGTCATGATAGTATGGTTACCTCCTTCTTCTAAGATTGTTCCATTGAGCCGAGTTGTATAGGGTTGAGATCCTAGCTTTGTTGTTATGTCCATCTAAAATAATATTGATATGAGATGGGAATACAGCCATCTGCAAGACAGGAGGAGTATCAAAGAGGTTCCCGCGGTTGGGGACAACCCAGCCGAGAGGGCAAGGGCCTCCTTTTCATTTTCTGACATCCTCGAGGGCAACGAAACTTTAAAGGGTAACGAAATGCCAATACTGCTCCCTAGTTATTCCTATACCCTTGTATTAGGATGCCAGGAGTATAGTATATATGATGTCTTATTTGGTAGATATTCAGCATTGGACGGTGACAGCGACTCATGAGGATCACCTAAAAGGTGTAATAGGTTGTGAAATTGTTGGATTTTACCTCTAGCCTTTAGAGTTTGTGGAGTTTCATACCTTAGCCCCACCATAGTATGACATGATTTATTTTCACCTCCTAGCCCTTCTCTTAGTATAGAAGAGAATGTAATCACTTGACGTGATGTAGCACGAGTAAATAGTAAGGAGAGCTAGAGCCATTGATCCCTAGGAGGTGTTAGAAAAGTGGTCAAAACCCTTAGTACTTAAATAAGCTACCCAGACCTTCACTACAGTAAAGATTGGGATGACAGGTAAGATTGCTAGGAGCAGTCAGGTACAGGTGAGAGTCCATAGCAGTAGGCTCCAATAACAGAGTAAAGCTGCGGTCGAGAAATAGGCTAATCCCTTTGAGGTGTGTTAATAACGGTATGGAGTACACGAATAAAGCCTACAAACCCCAGCTTATGTTGAGGGCAGATGGTTATATGATGGGAACCGAAGCCTGAGTACGGATCAGGACGATAAAGGTTAAAAAAGACTTGGCTAGTAGTATCATTGCCAGTGGTGTGATCGCCCGCAAGTATACGGGTTCTATTACAAGTAATATAATGGCCCTTTTTAAGAAGCCAGGAATATTCGAACCTACGAGCCCAGACTACGAGGTAAAACCTTCTCGAGTGTTAATTTAACTTTAACTTTAAAAATGAAGACAACAGTGTAAAAAAATGTTTTTATATTTTGTAAACTTCATATTTTATACTAGAGTAGAATAATTATACAAGGGAGTGGTATGAATGTGAGCATCTTTGAGGGCTAAAGCAGAACATGTAAAGAGGTAATCATCGATCTCACGTGGTTTCCCATGTTTTCTCAAATTGCTAGTCGGAACTTATGCCTATGGATTAACTCTCGTATTTAACCAACTTAAGAATCATGAACCTTCCCACCTGTTTCTGTGATAAGAAGAAATTCATGCTCTAGCCATACAAAACCGATTCCACAATTGACTAATACGACTTTCAGGTATATTTCTATCCAGAAGGTAAATCAATTCTCAATTTTCCCAAACTAAGAAAAGATCATATCCTATTATTCACAACTTTCCAATTTCTTGCCCTCTCGGGTGAAACCGGACTTTAGTTTACATTAACATTGGCGAGATATTAATGCGGTAAGAACAAGAGGAAATAGAACAACCATAGAAGAAAGATGAAACAACGGATAATCAACAATTACATTTCAATACAACAATTCATAACCTCAGCAAGAAATAAAATTAGCCACTCATTTGTGGATTGAACATCGTAAAATAATGTAAATCATGTAAACAATTGAAAGAAAGAAGAAAGGGATAGAAAACCTAAGAATTTTCGTCTCTCAACTTCCTATAACCCGTTCTTGCTCATGAAGTCGGAATAATTAAAAATGAACCTAAGTGTTCTATTTATACTAAGGGAGAATTTTTTCCCAGAATAACAAGCTTAACGTGTCACGGAGTGCATCGCGAGACACTGCCTCCGTGACACGGTACAAGCGCAGAAAACTCTACAAGGTGCGCCAGGGTAATTGCTGCTCCCAACGTGGCACGGCATGCAACGCGGAGCATGCCCAGCGTGCCACGTTAACGCGGACCTTCACTGGAATGTCAGATTTGGGAAATTAATTCCAACGTGCCCACGGCTCGATCGCGGACCTTCTCTGAAAATTCTTGAAATTATATCTCCCCGGACCCGGGGAATGCATCCGCGATAGGCGTGTCACGGCTCCATCGCGGAGCCTCTTTATTTCTTGCTTCTCCACCTGCTTCCTTGTTCGAGTCCATCTCCGATTCCTCCCAACATGCATCTTAGCTCCATAAAAGTATGTTTTTCCTGCAAAACAACGCTAATCATGTTGGTTAGTATAGAATTCACACTTCCTACAATTTACATGAGAATGTAAAAACATTGTTGGATAAACAGGCAAAAATGATGCATTTGGTATCACTTGGGCATATAAATATGCCCCAGATCACCTACACTTAAATCTTGTTCGTCCTCGAGCAATACTCCCCTATACCTCATGAAATTGACATCCCATCATGGCTACTTTGGCTCGACAATCTAGCCTACGGTTATACCGATTATTTTTATAACAAATCTCGAAAACATGCATAGTATCATCATTACAATGACATTTAACAAATCAAGACCCCTAGACTCAGAATCGACTCTCGATATTGGCAAACTCATGGGCGATTAGCTGACCAAGATATCCGACACAATTTCATTCTTTCGTCAAGCATGCGCCCTCACATCACAAAGAGAATTTCCACCTTTTAAAATCACATGAACTCTAAAGCATTTCATGCAGGGGCATGTACACACAATCTCACTCACTCTCCCACAAAAGGTCACATGCATCGTGTCATGACCCATAGGTTTGCCTCTAGTGATATTACTCCACTAATATTAGGACGCGTGATGTAAGATCACGTAGGACTTAGCAGGTTGTAATGTCGGCTACGGAACTAGTATATCTTGGGCTAACCAATAGCAACTAGCATCCTTAAGCGCTTTTTCAATACATCCCATCACATTCTGGACATAATTTCTTCCTTCCTCCTCCCCTTCTTGAAGTCTTTCTTTATTTTTGTCCCCCACTTCACTAACACACCGAGACTAAGTAAAGATAAGTTTTACAACTTTATTTCCTTTAAGTCTGGCAAGTGCACCTTTGACTCTTTTCTTTCTTTTCATCACTTTGCTTTTTCCTCTCTTTATTTCTTTTCATCATTCCTCCTTTACAACGTGGGAAAATTATATATTTTCTTGAGCGCTTAAGAGCTTCGGATTAGGTTTACGGACAATGAACGAAGGGTTAAGCTTGGTTTACGCCTTTTCGACAAAAGAAAAATATAGGAAAAGGCTCATGGGCTATAGAGTTTAACATTCAAGGTGGGTATGAAAAGGAAAAAAAAACTTAAGACCAACAAAGAAGCATACCACATCCTTTCCTACACTACACTTCCTTCATTTCGTTTCGTACACACAACAGGCAAGTTCTAGACACTTCTGGCATGAAACCGAGACCTCACTATACACTCATTGCACATGCTCAACTCAAGACACAGAGACTCTTTAATCGGCTAATTACAAGAATTCCAAAAATTAGCCTCAATCACACCGAATCGAATTTTATGGCCTAAATGTCTCACATATGTGCAAAATTTGCATGCTTTCTAACTTAGTCCATCTTTGGATATAAACATTATGTACAACACGTAACTAGGATTTCGTAGCCATAGAGTAACAACATGCATGGGATACAACCAACACAACAAAAATTTAAAATAAACTACTCCTATAGAAATGCATTCCCTTAAGACGGTCGTCATCCATCCATCATAGAGACGGTCACTATTTACGACTTCGGTTCAAGGGGACTCTTCTCGGCAAAAGAATCGAAAACAAACTCCGAGAAACACAACAATAAAAATAGTTAACGAAAAAAAATTTTTTTAAAAAAATATCGATCATTTCGACAGCTATTTACACAGCATTCAACAACATTCAACAGCACACACGGCTTCACAAAAAAAAGTATTTACAATACAAACCATACACACAAAAACAAGGTCACAATATTTTCAAAACGGCAGAACATGCAATTATATACAAAACAAGACAAAAATCAGCACCACTAGCTACTCCCACCCCACACTTAAAAATCGAACACTTTGTCCCCAGTGTTCATACAATCACAAAACAGAAAGGTGTGTGGTGAAACTCCCTGATCAATCAAAATATTCCACTTCTTCATCGGAGTGCTTCTTTTCGTCTCCCATGTACGAATTTCCCCGTCGTCCTCCTCCGACTCAAGGTCGGAATCCTCGCGACGTGTCTCCCACGTCGATGGGGACATCATCCACGGGCTCCCACAAGGCGGGGCCCCACACGACATAGTGCCCCGACGTTTCGCCAAGGGTAATTTAAGTCGGCCACTTGCAGCTCATCCTCAGATTCTTGCGTCTCCTTCTATCTTATTTAGGCTGAACTTGTCTGCATCATGCGGGCCATATCGCCCGATCATCCCGGTATGTCGCTCGGCTGGTGACGGCCCGTGAGTGGTGTCGAGTGCCTTAGTTTTGTGACATCTATGGCACGCCTCTCCATCTGCTGGGATATAATCTAGGGCCTCTTCCTCTGCCTCCGGGCCCCCTCAGGAACGTGGTCAACAACCCGCCAAGCCGTGCACATTGCATGATGCAACCGGGCTGTCTTCATGGCGGATATGATCACCGCCTACATTTATCTCCGGCCCTTTCATCGGGGCATACACACCGGGCATACGCGATCCCGAGGGTCACATCCCGATCATGTGCACCCCCGGAATCAAACGAGGAGCAAACAATTTTCAGCCGGATCCTGGCTTCCCTGTTCTACGTAGTAGCGCAGTGTCTGATGGTAGCCCCCTGTCTCCTTATGCTGCTCTAGCGTGCCGTCGGCTAGGGCTCCACACAATGTGCGTCGATATCACTTTATAAGGTGGAGTGATATTGAATTCTTGCTTAGGAGTACATGGGCATCGGTGTTTGCGCCCCAGTGGCATTAAGATGGTGAGGCTCAAGTGTGACAATCTGGCCCATATGCTTGATGGTGTAACTACGGAGCGTCGGGTTCCAATTTGCATAGAACTCCCGAATCAAGTGCAGATTGCACTCCTGGCTCGTCAAAAATAAGCGCAGCCCGGCAGTGTCAATCCGTTGGGCCCGCCATGCGGGGGAACTCCTGTGCCAATGGGTCCACAATATCTCCTCAGAAATGTTTGTTCTCCTTGTGCTTCGTGTACCATGCTTCCCTTCCTCCTCACCCATGGTTAGTATTGAGCGGCGGCGGCGCGTGGAACCGCTGGTGCTGCTAGGACTGCTGTTCCCAGTCTTAACGCTTTCTTCCGGCGCCTAATGTAGATGCGCCCTTTCCCTTGTCTTGCCTGCTTGCCATTGTTCTTTGTCAAAGAAGGCAAATAGTCTGATGTCGGTCAATTTTAAAACTAGCTTCGACTATGGTTAGGTTAGGCTCGGCTACCCACACTTAGTCTTCACCACAATTTCAGTATTACGGCAAGAACGTATTTATTTCTAATTTACAAAAACAAGAAAAACTAAAACAACTAAAACACAAACAATATTGACTTGTGCATTCCTCAAATTCGACGGTATAACACTTAGCGTACTACTCGAGACTTCATGACTAATTCCACATCACCATCGATCACAATTTCATACCGAGAACATAACAATGAAGAAGAGAAAAGGAAACAAAAGCAAAGAAGACTATTTATCTACACAAACCTATGCAATCTACCCATTTCTTTCATACTCAGTTGCACTCCAGAACATCCGTGGTCTTCTAGCATACTACTTAGAACACGACCAACTCATTTCACCCAACATACTCAACCCAACAAGAAGTTGCAATCCAACTAGTTTTCTCGTTTCATGTTCTTCCAAGCCTAGCTATAATTTTGAAAATTCGATCAAGCTCATGTTTTTATCGGTTCATACAATCACAATGATATTACGAACATAATCAACAATAACTTACAAAATTTAAGCTCAATTTCTTCAAGGAATGAGTCTACTCACTTCTCATACAAAAATCGAAAAAAAATTTGGCCAAAATTGAGATAGAAGTGACGTACATAATTCGATGAACGGAAAAACTTGATGATTTGTACCTTAGTCAGTAACGCGTTGAGGGAGGAAATTTTTTGGGAGTTGTCGCGAAGGGGGTGAAAAAATGAGAGTAAATGAGGGAATTGGGGTTAAAAAGTGGGATTTTCAGCGCGGGTTACCCGGTGACCGGTGTGACTAAACGCGAATAACACTTCAACGTGTCACGGAGGTAGCGGGCATCACCTCCGTGACACGGAGCCATCGCGCAGGTATTCTGGAATTTGTAAAATTCCAGATTTTGCCTTCAACGTGTCACGGAGAGTAACGCGGAGGCCCTCCTCCGTGACACGGAGCCATCGCCGAGGCTCAATTTTTGCCACTTTAAGAATTTTTTATTTTTTTTCTTACCTCGTTTTTCTCCTTTGCACTCACTTGCATTTTCTTCTCAGATCAACTGAGATATATCTTACAACAAGAAATCGGTTAGAATTCCAAGGTTTAAAACACAACACAACAACAAGAAAACATTCAATAACAAGAATTATATATATATATATATATTTTTTTTTTTTTTTGTCTTTTTTTCTTTTTCTCTTTTTTTCTTTTTATATGTACAATTATAAAAACAACAATTCACGGGTTGCCTCCCGTGCGGCGCACAGTTTACCATCGCAGCTCGGCCGTCGTTCACGCTCATTCCGCCCCTAAGTGTGGGTGACGCTTTCTCACGACTTCCCATCCTCACCCCTTTCAAGCTTACCCTTGTCGGGGTTTTCCCATTACCTCTCGAGACTCAAAGCCACGAGCAGCATGCGCACTCAAGCACATTGATGACCGAGTTCCTCATTACACGGCCGGGAGCTTGGTGGCCTTGTACATCGAACACCTCCACCTTGTCATGTGCTCGCATAGTTAGCTGCCCTACAGCTACATCTGTGCGCTTTCGGTCGCCAAGAAGGGTCGTCCAAAAATAAATGGGACTTCGTGCGGCTCAAAATCGAGCACAACAAAATCTCTGGGAAGATTAGGGGTGACTTGCACCCGGCACGTCCTCCACAATACCATCTGGTATTGCCAGACGATCCGCGAGCTGCAAGATCACTGTCGTAGGTGCAGACTCCCTAGCCCCAACTTCTTGAATATCTGGGGAATTCGGCATCAAGTTAATGCTCGCTCCCAAATCACATAATCCTTGAGAGCTCGGATACTTTGCCCGATTATTATGAATTGTATTGAAGCTCCCAAGGTCTTTGAGCTTTGTAGGCAATCGATTTTGTATCCGGGAAGTGCACTCCTCCGTAAGAACCACCGTGGCATACTCGGTAAGCCTGCTTTTGTTGGCCACGATGTCCTTTATGTGCTTTGCGTACTTAGGCACTCCCTGCAAAACATCAACAAGAGGTAAGTTAATGTGTATTTTTGTTTAAACACCTCCATGAACTTTTGAAACACGCCTCCTCCTTGTGTTTCTTTGTCGTTGAGGGAACGAGGGGGTGGAGGTGTTTACGGTTCGACATCCTTGTTCTTCCCACTCTCATCATTTTGCTCCCTCTCCGATTCTACTGCTCCGTACATTAGAGGTGGTCTTTACAGTTCCACCTCCTTCAGCGCAAAAAACCACTCCCTCATTAGTCCTTTGCATTTACCTGCTTGGGGTTGGGATCTGTGTCGCTGGGAAGTCCTCCTCTAGGCCTGGTGTTCTGGGCTTTAGCAAATTGCCCAAGCGATACTCCCGGCGCCTTGGTAGCTAGTTGATTATTAACGGCCTCGGGCGCAATTTTACATAGTCGGCACGAATTGAGCTTGGCTAGCTATCAATGTCTTGAACATCTCCTCCATATTTGGGTGATGGTGGTGGAGGAGGGGCATTGTTGTTTCTATATTGTGCACGATAGTTATTGTGGCCCTCCTTGATTCCTGCGCTACCACGACTGAACTTTGTCACGATGGTTGTTGCTACCCCAAGAGAAATTCGGATGATTCCTCCGGTTAGAGTTGTATTTGTTCCCATGTTGGTTGGTGATTGTTCCTTTGTGCATTACCGACAAGTTCTGAGTGTTTTGCTCCACAACACTGGTTGAGTGTTCATTGCTCGCACTTCCTGCCATCTGGCTGCGCATTTCTTTTGGGGCTTGAAATGCGACTCAAGCTCATGTTGCCAGTGGGTGTTGAGTTGATCTTGCAAGGCAGCTATGCATTGCAGCGATAGTTGTAAACCCATCCACTTCCAAGACTCCAGCTGCTTTCCTTGCTCCTCCTTTTGAAGAGTCCGCATTCCCTCCGGATTACCTGCGAAATACGATTAGCAAAGTATAAATCTCCTCATAAGTCTTTTCTATTCTTGTCCCCCATTGTTGCCGAATCCAGCAAGATTTTTGTGTGGGGTTCCAAACCCTCCAATAAAAGTGTGCACCAGCACATCATTGGATTGATGGTGATGAGGACAGTCCCACGGCGGCGATTTGAATCTCTCCCAGCTTGTCTGATTCTCTCCTTCTCTTTGTTTGAAACTTAGAATTTGAATTCAACTCTTGCTGTTTTACCGGAAGGAAAGAACCGGATCAAAGAACTTCTTTGCAAGATCATCCCATGTGGTTATAGAGTTCGGTGGCTCAGCTTTCCAACCACCTTTCGGCTTCTCCCAAAAGTGAAAATGGGAGGCTCAGTGTAAGCACGACATAGTCATTTGAGACTCCAGCGGGAATGAGTGTCACTTATCTCAAAAAAATTTGAAGATGTTGTTGTGGATCCTCGTGGGGAGACCTGTAGATGCCAGCTGTGTGCAGCAATTGCACCATGTTACATTTAGCTCGAACCTCCCTCAGCTTGGAGTTTGCAATGCTAGATGTGACATTACTAGCATGTGGGATTGCCACATGTGAGCAGCCCCCAGCTTCCATTTCCTCAGGCACTAATACTGCCCGCACAAGTAGAATGAATTCTGTGGTTGCTCCATGATTGTTTGTACGAGCAGCTTTGCGGTTTTCTTTCTAGAGCTTCTCTCTAGTTGGCGATGGAATTGTCTTTAGGCTCTAAGGATGGATCCACCATCTGTCTCTTGCCAGCGTTCAACAGAATCTGTTATCTGCAAAATACAGGCTAAGACCAAGTTGTCAACACTAAAATACAGAAATGCAAACTAACACTTTTAAGAAAAATTAAATTTCACCAATTGCCAATCCAGGCAACGGCGCCAAAAAAACTTGTCGCCCGCAAGTGTACGGGTTGTACAAGTAATAGTGGCCCTTTTTAAGAACGGAATGTCGAACCTACAGGGACTGGACTACAGGGTAAAACCTTCTCGAGTGTTAATTTACTGTAACTCTAAAAATGAAGACAACGATTAACAAAGAAAAGTTTTTATATTTTGTAAACTATATTTTATACTAGAGTAGAATAATAATTATACAAGTGAAGTCGAACTATGAATGTGAGCATCTTGGAGGCTAAAACGAACATGAAAAGAATTAATCATCGATCTACGTGGTTTATCTTTTCTCCGATTGCTAGTCGGAACTTATGCCTATGGATTAAGTATTTAACCCAACTTAAGAATCATAAACCTTCCACCTACATTTACGTGATAAGAAAAGAAATTCATGCTCTAGCCATACAAAACCGATTCCACAATTGATAATACGACTTTCAGGTATATTTCTATCCTGAAAGGTAAATCAATTCTCAATTTTCCCAAACTAAGAAAAGATCATATCTATTAATTCCCTGCTCGGTTCTTGCCCTCTCGAGTGAAACTAGGACTTTTTAATTTACATTAACATTGGCCGAGATATTAATGCGGTAAGAACAAGAATTAAATAGAACAACCATAGAAGAAAAGATGAAACAACCAGATAATCAACAATTACATTTCAATACAATGGTTTATAACCTCGGCAAGAAAGGGAATTAGCCACTCATTTGTGGATTGAACATCGTTAAATGAATGTAAATCATGCAAACAATTGAAAGAAAGAAGAAGGGATGAGAAAACCCTAATTTCGTCTCCTCAGCTGCCTGTAACCCACGTTCTTTCTCCACCAAGTCAGAGTAATTAAAAATGAACCTAAGTGTTCTATTTATACTAGGAGAAATTTTTTTCCCGGAATAACAAGCAACGTGTCACGGAGTGCATCGCGAACCTTGCCTCCGTGACACGGTCTGCTTCTGAAGCTCTCTGGAATTTGGCTGCCCAGGTAATTACTCCCAATGTGGCACGATATGCAACGCGGAGCATGCCCAGCGTGCCACGGTCGCAGCGGACCTTCAGCTTTGGAATGTCAAGATTTGGGAAATTAGACCAACGTGCCACGGCTACGATCGCGGACCTTCTCTGAAAATTCTTGAAATTATATCTCCCGGACAGAATGCATCCGCGATGGCAGCGTGTCACGGCTCCATCGCAGGCCTCTTCCTTCTTGCTTCTCCACCTGCTTCCTTGCTCGTTCCGAGTCCATCTCCGATTCCTCCCAACATGCTGTCATTTAGCTCCATAAAAAGTATGTTTTCTGCCAAAACAACGCTAATCATGTTAGTTAGTATAAATTCACACTTCCTACAATTTACATGAAAATATACAAACATTGTTGGATAAACAAGGCAAAAACGATGCATTTGAGTATCACTTGGGCATATAAATATGCCCAGGATCATCAGTGCATGGGGCACGAACCCGATTTCAGCTTATAGAAGTAGGGCAAGACATGAACATATAGCCCTGGAGAAGGACAGAACCACCTTTAGGTGATAGTGGGTTGATAGAGTTTGGAATCATCGTTGAATCTTTGAAAATTGGCATCGGGTTGATAGTTAGGGGATAGTGAGATTGTAACCTAAAATACTACAATATCACCATTAGTTGTCAAAGCAAAGGAATGACGGTATGGAGACCCTAGCCTCGTACAGTCAGAAGAAAATTGCTTGTGAAAGGTCATTGGCCTTCGAAATAATAGGGGGTGGAGTCTTGAGACCAAGAGGATGATTCTGTGTTGCAAATGTGTGAGGATTCGTTAGTAGACTGTAGTAAAGGTACACCATGTCTGTTCCCTTCCCTCGAGGTTTGATAAAAACATCGAGGTTATAAGATGGACTAAAACCGGGGATAGGAAGAAGAGAGGTATTATTGAGTTTAACCTGATTATCCCAATGGCCAACAAGGAGAAGTGGACATTAGAAGCGGGCAGGCTAGCTTCGAGGGAGATAGTCATGCTTGCGTGGAAGTGGGAAGTAGTCAGTATGAATATAGCTATAGGGTTACCTTATACTAAGCACATATTTGACCCTATTTGAGTCATCGTTGAAAGGCTAATGAGATCGACCCATTTCTTCTAGGTCGAGAATCACGTTTTGATTAAAAAGATTACCGCGAGTTAAATTCTAAAGATGTAGGCCGGCTATATGATGTCCCCGTATCTATTACAATCTGATGGAGGGGCACAACTTAAAAGCTAGCTTTGGGAAAGAGGGGTTAGAACAAATTGGGACGTAAGTTAATTTGAGTACACCTTCGTCGGAAAATAGCCAAGCAAGGCACATGATTCAAATGCTCAGGAGATATATTGCGGGTGAAATGTAGGCTATAGGATAGCTTGAAATAGATGAATCAAGATTAATTAAACCTGATATAACTCATCAGTCAAGAGAAAAAGTTCTAATGGCAACCCGGGGGGTCGTCGGCGGTCCTATTACAAGGTACGGACGTGAGTTGGAAATTAGGGCAACGGCTAGGTATTCTGAAAATTTCATCGGAGAAGTGCGTTATGAGGTTCACCAAAGGAAAGCAGATCCTCAAGTGGCCTATGAGTTAGAGTTGTGTTAGGATGCTAGGATCGGTTTCGTAACGCTCTTTCCGGTGTGTAAGGGACCTTTCACGGGTTATCAGTCAAAGTGCCCAAGTTATAGAATAGTCATTGATCAGGCATATTTATATGCAAAATTGATACTCATATGCATCGCTTTTGCCTTGTTTATCAACAATTTTTGTACATTCTCATGTAAATTGTCGGAAAGTGTGATTTTATACTAACCAACATGATTGGCCGTTGTTTGTAGGTTTTGATGATTTTTGAGGAGCTAATCCATGAGTTGGTGAAGTAGAGGCTTGGAAGGCGGAATAAACACGCAAACGGCGGCAAAGAGGAGACCCAAAACAGCCCACCTGCGCGTCGGCAACGTGCCACGGCAGGCAGGCTGCCAAGACCCACGCGCGTTGGCAACGTGCCACAGCGAGGGTGGCTCCGCGACGGGTGTGCGGCCTTGCTTCCCAACGGCGTGCCCGCGCAGCGGCGGTGCTGCCGGGCCGATTTCGGGGTGATTTCCAGTAAGCCTCGCGTTTGGGCCCGTGTCACGGGCAATGCTCCGCGTTGCACTCCGTGACACGTTGCTTATTATTCGGGAACAATTCCTACTAGTATAAATAGCACACACTAGGTTTATTTTCACATATTGTGACTTGGTGGAGCAGAACGGCTGGGTTACGAGCGGTTGTGAGGACATGAAAATTCTTAGGGTTTTCTCTATCCCTTTCTTCTTTTCTTTTCTTTCAATTGTTTGCATGATTTCCATTCATTTAACGATGTTCAATCCACAAATCAGTGGCTAAATCCCTTTCTTGTTGAGTTATGAACTATTGTATTGAAATGTAATTGTTGATTATCTGGTTGTTTCATCTTTTCTCCTATGGTTGTTCTATTTAATTCTTGTTCTTACTGCGCTAATATCTGGCCAGTAAACCATAATCCAAAAAGTCCGGTTTCACCCGAGAGGGCAAAGAACTGGAAAGTTGTGAATTAATAGGATGTAATCTTTTCTTGATTTGGAAAATTGGGAATTGATTTACGCCGAGGATAGAAATATACTGAGTCGTATTAGTCAAGTGTGGAATCGGTTTTGTATGGCTAGAACATGAATTTCTCTTATCACAGAAATGTAGGTGGAAGGTTCATGATTCTTAAGTTGGGTTAAATACTTAATCCATAGGCATAAGTTCCGACCTTGGCAGAAGAAGAAAAGATAAGCCATGTACATCGATATTTGATTTCTTTACATGTTCGTTTTTAGCCTCGACATGCTCACATTCACATAGTTGTCAATATATAAATATCTTACTTTAGTATAAAACAGATTTCCAAAATATAAAAACTTTCTTCATTATTAGAAGTATAGTAAGTAACACTCAGCAGGCACACCGTAATCGATCCTGTGGGTCCAACATTCCCGAATTCTTAAAAGGGCCACTACTACTGGCAACCAGCTACGCTACAGCCATCAAGTTTTGGCACCGTTCAAGGACAACTGTGGTAAAAAATTTTTCTTAAGTGTTGGTTAACAATTCTATACAAGCGTTGACAACGTTTCGTGATTTTATTTATTTATTTATTTTCAATCTTGAAATTTTTGTTTGTTTTTGGATACCTTCTTGACATGACATCGTGGAACACAAATGTTTAAATGGTGAATATTCACTATTTTGACGAACCTTTTATGAGTTTCCAGAGGACACCACTGGTGGCAACATTGTAACACATGCAATATATGTGATGGTCAAGATGGCCGTTGTTAATCAGAAGTGCATACTCCCCTTCCCCGAGCCCCTACTATGATCCTTACGTTGTTTTTGATGAATACAGGCATGCTGAAAATGAGGATTTGGGACGCCAAGACCGATTAGAAGACATGCTGAAACAACTCCTTGGTAAAATCAAGCAATGAAGAGCCGGTGGCAATTATTAAGTCGGGAAAGGAGAATGCGAAACTCCCAAGAGGATGACGCTAAATTCACGGAGATGATTGCGGGCTGAAGCTTGGGATCAATTGCAGGTGACAGTTGAAGGCAATAGCCAGAGGAAGTACAAGAGGAAGATAAGGGTGAATTTTCAAATGAAGCCCGACATTTAGAACCTCTTGAGTGTCCCCGTGATGAGCTCATACTTGTAGAAAACTCGTTCGGGAGAAGAGATGGGTATACCCCATTTGAAAATACTGGAGAGATAGATGTTGATGCGAGAAGGGTATACAAGTAAGGGTCAATTGCATTGCAGGTTTCGAATCAAGATGCATTGGACCTTACTCGAGCACTTTTCTACCTTAAGTTTGGTTGACGACATAGAAATAGAGTCTTCCGAGCTTAGGGAGAAATATCAAGAGGAGGACCAAGTCCCATATATTCTGAAATTTGCTGAGCCTAATAGACAGAACGACTTCACTTATGTAAGGGCCAATAAACGTCAAAGGCGACATCTATTGCTTGGTCCTTACAATTTTTCACCACACCACCCTAGGAGCATAAAGAAAATTAGAGAAAGAATTGGGGGTGAGATTCATATCCTCAAGGCGGAGGAAAAAGCGTTGAAACGTAATGTGTCGTGCCACGACGTAAAATTAGGCAGCGCTTGGGAGGCAGCAAGGGTACACCGGGTACCATTTTATTTCTTGCATTTCTTGATTTTATTTATTTTCATCTTTTGTTGTTTTGGTCGAAAGTTAAGCACAGATGGAGAAGTCTGAGTACCCTTGGAGGAAGCTTGCAAGCATGGAAGAGAAAAAAGAAGTGTGGTGGAACACCCACCAGCAGTAAAGTTGAAGAAAACCATGTTGTTCGCTAGGCCTAAAGGCCTCGGGGAGTACTTCTCACCTCTATAAATGTTAATGGGATGCTATGAGGACATAACTCATGATTTAAGTGTGGGGTGAGGGAAATTTCAAGGGAAATTTCAAAATTTTTGTGCTTAACAAATTGTTGGTGAATGTATGCTTGTGTGAAAAAAAGGAGAAAAATTTGAAATTTTTGTAGGTCAAGCATGACTTCATCACCCGTTGGTTTTCTTGTCGGTTCTTTTTCGACGGGGTCTTTGAACCGAAAAATAAAATTTTTATTTTTATTTTTATTTGTCTGTATATAATGTTTTAGCTGTAGTTAGGGACTGTTTCCGGCGATGGATGGATAACGACCATCTTGAGAAGAGTAGTCAATAGGTTTTGGTTCTTGAATCACATGACTAGTTGATGCTTGATATTCTTATTATGTGCTATATGATTGTAAGATGCAAGTATGGTGTTGAAGCATGCCAGTTTATAACTTTGTTTGAGACACTTAGGCTCTTGAATTTGACTCGATATGATTGAAGCTTAATTTTAAATTCTTGTGATTAGGCGAGTAGAGTTTCTTCAAATGTGTCTTGAATTGAGCATGTGCCATGAGTGTAAGGTTTTGAGTATTCTATGCTATTGTGGATTGTCTAGAACTTGTCTGGTGTGTATGAAGCGAAATGAAGGATGTGAATTGTAGGAGAGGATTTGAGCATTTCTTTGAATGGTCCTAATCTTTATCCCTCGTTTACCTTGTAATAATCCTAGTCGGCCCGGTGACCTTAGCCTATTCTTTGATAGCTGCAACATAAGCTTAATCTTTTCTTATTTCATTTGCCTTGAATTTGATCCGAAGCTCCTAAGCGCTTAAAGAAGAAAAATCTGAAAGAGGAAAGGAGTGAGAAGAATGAAAAGAAAGAAAAGTGGAAGTTGTAAAAAGTGAGAAAGGTCAAAGGTGCACTTGGGTAAAAATGGGTGATTATTAGTAAGGAGTAAGAAAACAAATGAATGAAAAATTATTTATACAACTCCTTACTAATGAGCTAAAAGTGCCTAAAAGAAATGGGGAGCAAAAAGAGGAAAAGAAAACTACCGAGGATAAAAGGTGGAAGTAAGGGAAGGGAAGTTCGCAATGAGGGCGTGATGTATTGAGCGCTTAGGGAAGATAGTCACTATTACCCTGATCACAATAGTACCTACCTACACCAGTACACTACAACCTAAAAAGTCCTACTTGATCTTACATTCGTACATCCACTCAAATTGGTAGAGTACGTGCAACACTAAGGGCAAGCTTATGGGTCATTACATGGTGCGTGAATTCTTTGTGAGAGTGAGTGAAATTCTATTTATGTACCCACACATGTTGTGATATAAAAAGTGTTTTGCGTGTGAAATTGGGTAACTCTCTTTCCGTGAGGGCACATGTTTAATGAAGGATTAATTCATGTGGGATCTCTTAATCGATTGATTTGCATGAGTTTGCAATGATTGAGAGTCGATTCTTGAAACTAAAATACCCTTCAATCTTGTGGTTTTAAAAATTAAAGATAAAAACATAAAGGTAATTAATTTATAATTAAAAATATTAAATAATCATCATAGTCGTATCTTGAATTGTCTTGTTAAATTAGTTATGTGTGAATCTTCATTTACATGAGAGGTAAAAGGGTTGTTCGAGGACGAACAAGGTTTTAAGTGTGGGGTAGGTGATGGGGGCATATTTATATGCCAGAATTGATACTCATATGCATCGCTTTTGTGTTTATCCAACAGTGTGTGTACATTCTCATGTAGAAACCCAGCAGGAAAGTGTGTTACATACTAACCAGCATTTAACCGTATTTTGTAGGTTTTGATGATTTTTGAGGAGCTAATCCATGAGTTGGTGAAGTAGAGGCAGACGAAATAAACACGCAAACGGCGGCAAGGAGGCCCAAATAGCCCACCTGCGCGTGAAGCAACGTGCCACGGCAAGCGGTACTTGCCCAAGACAGCCCACTGTGCGTTGGCAGCGTGCCACGGCGGGGAGTGGCTCCGCGCGACCCAGGGTGTGCAAGCAGCTGCCCAAGCAGCGTGCCCACGGCGCCAACGCGGCGGGTCTTTGCCAGAGGCTGATTTTCCGGGGTGATTTCCGGTAAGCCTCCGCATTTGGGCCGTTACGGAGGCATGCTCCGCGTTACTCCGTGACACGTTGCTTATTATTAGAACATTCCTACTATTATAAATAGCACACTAGGTTTATTTTCACATATTACGACTTGGTGGAGCAAACGTGGGTTACAGGCAGTTGTGAGGACGAAAATTCTTAGGTTTTCTCTATCCCTTTCTTCTTTCTTTCAATTGTTTGCATGATTTCCATTCATTTAACGATGTTCAATCCACAAATGGTGGCTAAATCCCTTTCTTCTTTGAGGTTATGAACTATTGTATTGAAATGTATTATTGATTATCGTTTGTTTTCATCTTTTTCTTCTATGGTTGTTCCTATTTAATTCTTGTTCTTACTACGTTAATATCTGGCCAATGTTAATGTAAATCCAAAAAGTCCGGTTTCACCCGAGAGGGGCAAGAAACTGGAAAGTTGTGAATGTAGGATATGATGCTTTCTTGGTTTGGGAAAATTGGGGTGATTTACCTTCAGGATAGAAATATACCTGAAAGTCGTATTAGTCAAGTGTGGAATCGATTTTTTATGGCTAGAACATGAATTTCTCTTATCACAGAAATATGCAGATCGGAAGGTTCATGATTCTTAAGTTGGGTTAAATACTTAATCCATAGGCATAAGTTCCGACTAGCAACCGGAGAAAAGATAAACCATGTATATCGATAATTGATTTCTTTACATGTTCGTTTTAGCCTCGGCATGCTCACATTCATAGTTCAGACTCAATTGTATAAATATCTTACTTTAGTATATAAATAGTTTCCAAAATATAAAAACTTTTTCTTTGCCTTCATTGTCTTCATTATTAGAGTTATAGTAGAATTAACACTCGAAAGGTTTTACCCTGTAGTCGAGTCCTTTGTGGGTTACGACATTCCGGTTCTTAAAGGCCACTATATTACTTGTACAACCCGTACACTTGCGGGCTCTCGGTCATCTACCCTGTAGTCCAGTCCCTGTGGGTTCGACATTCCGGTTCTTAAAAAGGGCCACTATATTACTTGTACAACCCGTACACTTGCGGGCTCATCAGTCATCCCACACAGAGACCTCAACAGGAACACTAGATCATCAGGTCCACAGGGACTATCTCGAGAACCAAGGATGTAGTCTAGTAAAGTCGTATGGAGGGATAGGAGTATAAAAGGGATGAATTGAAAAACTACAAATGATGTGAAGTCTGGATATTTTCTGTTGTTCCACATCCTACAATGATAGTACATAGCTTAGAAAACTTCAGTTAAGGCAAGATAGTTTCAGATGTCATACAGTTGACTTTGTTGCTATTGTTACCAGTTGTTTACATACATATGGTATTACTGTGATATTCAGTTGTAGATAGCATCCTGTGAGGTACCTGTGTTGGGCTTTCTACGTTTTAGGTTTTCGAATAATCCATGTTACCGAGGAGACTCTGCTGAATTTTTCCATCTATAGCTAAAAGAGTTGAGCCTCCTAAGCATTAGATTATATTCGAGGACGAATGTTCCTAAGGGGGATGATGTTACACCCCATAAGTTCCTATCATTTTACCGATGCATGCGTACGTATGTTGAGAGTTTTGAGGTACGACGCATATGGGAGAAGGCCCAAGGGAGGACCACGTGAGTATGAAACTAATCGAACAGGAGGTCGAATCTAGAGGCAAGGTGCAAGGGGCACCACGCTACAAACCCTACCTCAGTGCAGGGAGCGATATGTGTCGTGCCTCAGCCCTAGCGCGATGGGGGGCACGCCGTGAACCCCCTGCACCGCCTCCTATATGTATGTGTGTTTTAAAGTTCAAGTCTCATTTCATTCCAACATTTCCCAAAAATCACACCCTCGGTCAAGAGACATTTTCTCTCAAATTTTCATCAATTTTTTGACAGATTATGCTGTTAAACGCCATTCAAACATAAATTCATCTTGGATAATGAGTTCCAGGCCTAGGAGGAACGTCCCTGCAGAGTTATTTCTTGGAAACTAGCTCGGAGTACCGGAAGCCCGCCGAGAAAAATTTTTCGGAATCACTTCTATTTGAGTCCTAACCACAAGTGATAGGTAAGCATTTCTACCTTATAAACACTCAGGAATTTGTAAGATTTCGGTTGAATTGAAAGAAGTTTGATTTGTAGTTAATGTTTCTAAAAGATATTGTTATTGGTCAATCTTATTGTTGAAAATAGTTGTATTCCCTCAACGTAAGGGCTACAATTTGGTGGAATCACTGGCTTCATGTTGGAAACTGCTTGGGTGAACAAAAGACGGCGTTTGAGGTATGTTTAGGCTTATCTCTTCGGCAAGTTATTTTCGTCGCATAGTGACACGACCTATGCCCTCGCAAGTAGATATGATCTTATATGTAGTGATTAGTTGCCACTAGTAGATAATGATCTTATATGTTGTAATTAGTTGCCGCTAGTAGATAAGGATTATGTATGTTGTGGATAGCTACTATAAGACGTGTTGAGATTATACCATAGTATCCCTAGTCATGAAAGGATATCTTAAGTATGATTAACGTTGGGTGTGCCATAGAGAGTTCCCCATTCACCTGTTTACCATTCAAAGGTATTCTAATGTTTTGCTAGCACCAAGGCCTTAGAGGTATTCTGATGTTTTGATATGGACCTATTCTTATGCCATACTGGCATTACTGACCCTCCGTCTAGCCTTGTCTGCCCAGGATGTAGTTACAGGAGCTTAACGGGCTTAGACATAGTTATAGGAGTCCAGCGGGCTTAGTTGTAGACCTAGAGGCCAGGTAGGTTGTCTATAGTTACCAGCAGAATCATAAGTACCTAGTTAGGGGTATATAAATTGAATTGTACTTGCTAGGGCTTATGGGGGGCCTATTAGGTTATTCCTGTGTTTCTTGCACCTTCCAAGCTTATGGGGAACAGGTTAGGTGTTACTCCCTGAAATATTTTTTGATGATTATTTGATGGTTATATGTCATATTAAGGGAATTATGGGTTGTATGTTGTCCGTAGATGAGGAGGGAAACATGTGCAAAGGGAAAAGCGAAGATTATGTGAAGTTTGTTAATAAGGGTTATGTTACACCCCGTAAGACTCCCGATACATAGATGGCCTATTCACGTGTTGGTTAAGCATATTTGAAAGCCATACATGCTAGAAAGAGGCCCGGAAAAAGATCGAACGAGAAACCTGTCGAACCATCGCGGAAGGAGCCGGGGCAGAGCCCCTCCGCGATGGCAGCGTGTCACGGAGGTGGGGCCT
>JACEIK010000800.1:108265-120851 GCA_018107945.1 Datura stramonium
ATATAAAAAAATGAACATGTCCTTCGGCTAATTAAAATATTTTTTAATTTTTTTAATATATATCGACCGTATCCGTCGGTTATCTATTTTGCGAAAAAATTCGTGAAAAATAACGAGGAGTAAACTGAAGGACATGGTCGTTATATTAATAAAATAATAATAAAAGTTATAAGAATTACATAAATCGACGGACAGAGTCGGTATAACAACAGTTCTTTTGGACCGACGCTGTCCGTCGGTACCTGACCGTCATTTTTCAGCCACTTTTTATAAAATAGAAGTGAAAGTACGTATATATATAATAATAGAAGTTCCACAACAAGTTTAAAACCTATCCTAAATTAGTAGCTATCACCTGGGTCTTTTTCTTCCATCGTGCCAAAAGTATAATTCAAACAAAACTACAAAAGAGATCTCTTCATACTCCCCAGTCCCCATATCCCCTTTTATTAACAAAAACTTTTTTTTCCTACTCCAAACTGTCCAAAGAAAAGGTAAAATGGTGTTGTGTTCCTATCTGCTCTCATTTTCCAAACGCTCTATGGATCCTCCAATTAACATCTATCTATACAGCAAATCTAAATAGCAGCCAATTGGTCCAACAATCACCAGAAGGGCCACAGCGAATCTAGATTGTAGACTATTTGGAAAGAGAGAAATGCAAGATGCTTTGAAAGTGCAGCCAGCTCTATGCGGAAGATAAAAAACAACAATATGCTTTAGCTTTCTTTTTGGTGTAAAGAGGAAATGATTAGTGATACAGAATCTCCAGTTGACACAAGATGCGGATTTGATGCTAAACTAGATCATTCTGTAATTATTTCAAGCACAACTGGTGCAACAATTTTAATACTAACCATTTTCTCAAAAGGATCATTTATGACCATCAAATGCTTACCAAATGCTTACCACATTTTCCTCTGCACGAGTGGCATACCGTCACCAACTACTGACATCCTCCGAAACAGGCACCATTGGTCTCAAATGAGAAACTTCAATGTATGTCTTATATCTTGTAATGACCTCCACAAGTCTTATCCAATCATGATATTGAACCTGTAATGATTAACATTATTTGCACTCAATCATTGTTAACAGACAACAACAAAAGTTTCTTTCTATTTGTTTTCCTTCCATTTGATGTTGGAAGGTAGTAGAGATTCCCTATTTCAGCAAGCAAATCAAATGAAGTGTACAAAAAGGAAAGAAAGAACTCAAAGTCGGAACACAATTAGAAGTTTCTCTTGGAGCGCAAGGCAAAAGTAAAGGGATGAATTTGATGAGATCAAGGTTGAAATTGGTCAGAGTTAGAAAAACAGACCTTTCCTTCATAGAAAAATAATTTTATAAACAAGTGTGTGAAAGAAAAGCAGAAAATGTTGAGGTGATCCTCCATGCCTAAGTTGAACAATTATATTAGAGAAGGTAGGCTCCAGTTTCCTTGGATACCTTGTTTTCTTCTCTCAGGAGAAATAAGCAACTACTCGGGATTCAGAGAAAGAATCGTATGTCAGCTTCAGGTAAAGGTTTTGGGAATTGATATAAATCAATGATAAAAGATAAGGATTGAAGAGGATAGAGAATAAGACCATGAACAAAAAAGACTGAAGAGCACTGTGGTTTATGGTACAAACAAATGAATAAGGTGCCTTTGAAACACAGTAAAAGGCGCTAGGCAGTATATGATGCAAAAGTGTGTCCAAATGCATTATATTTTTAAAAGATTGCATTTCAATGGTCATTTCTTAAAATGGAACAATTATCACAAAATTATTTAGAAAGATTTGGCAATAAAACAAGATGGACTAGCACCTCATTAACTGTCAAAGATACGTCAATGACGACTGGAGTTTCATCTCAAAGGAATATTAGGATCATTTTTTGATTTCCCTAGACGATGATACTTGAGGACTCCATTAATTGGTGACACCAAGTAGTTACATCTTCAGCCCATCCAGATAAGCTTCTTCTGCTATTTGAAGGTTCATTAATACCATCTTCAAATATCTGAGCAACAAGAAGAGGATTAGAAAGGAATAAAGAGAAAATAACATGGAAGTGGACATGAATCCTATCCACATGTAAGTCACAGGTGTTGGTGCAAACTTCCTAACCACAGCCATAGGACAACAAAAAGTAAAAAGGCAAATAAGAATGTACCTCAATCCATTCTTTCGAGTAAGATCCTCCCATTTCTTGTCCAACTTCCATGGCTTGCTGTTTGAATCATGGTACATGGCAAGCCTTTCAAGTTGCACCAACTATAAGAGGAAAAGCTCACTTAGTTCAGCAATCATGACCATCATTGTTTGCAAGTCTAAAAGCACATTTACGATTGCAAACCAAGAAATCAACCACTTATGCAGCAGGCTCCAAGAAAAGCAACCACAAAATGTAGCCAACTATTTCGAGATAGAAACAAGTCAAACACCTGCAAGGAGGGACTTCCCAATCTCACTCAAGGTCAATCAATAGAATATCATGGAAGGAGGTCAGGGATTCCTAGCGTTACCCAATGCACTTCAGCAAACACGATATGCAAGACCAATTGACCTACCGTTAAGCACGCTAACAAAGAGTAAAAACAGATTAAGAGATGCTAATCGGTCATAGGAACACTATAGAAGACTCAATACTAATAGACATCAACACCTAGTAACTAAGTCACCCACCCTTATCCATGTCCAGTTTAAGAACTACCACAAGTTTTTAGACGCCAACTGTTGTGAGAACATCAAGAAAGGGCTTCTCACTGGTAGAAAGTAGAAGAATAGTGTCATGGTGATAGAGCACATTTTTGCATTTATGAAATTCTAAGATGTTAGCTATAACATCGGTCTCATATAATTAAGATATAAAATTATACGAAAAGTAAGAATTACTTTTTATAACAATTAACTAACAATAAAAATAACTTTGCTTTTCTTTTTCTTTCCTTTCTTCTTTTTTTTCTGTTTTTTCATTTTTCTGTTTTTTTTACAGTTTATTTTTACTTATTTTAGGAATTTGAAAATATCAATAAAAAATTAACTAGTCAATCCATTGAGAATTTAAACCTTGCTAGTTTTATATTTCTAAACATATCAACAATAAAAAGTTAAGTAACCGTTATATTCTTTATAAAAAACTCAATAACCTGAAATTCATGAAAAACAATCACTATTAGTTTCTTTTAAATGAAAATTATTTCAAATTTAACTAACTCAATCGAATATTTAAGCATTTAAATCATAAATTATTAAAAAATCATAAATTAAAATATAAGTGAATAAACCTACAAATATAATTTAACAGCATGCTTCTTGGATAACATAATTCAATTCGAAATTGGAGATGCAACCAAACAACATCCGATATAGTAAAATAAATTAGATAAATAAGAAGAAATCTTTTACTAGCCAAAAATTGCAACAACAATCCAACTAAGAGCAACAAGACCTCGACTTTCTCTTCTTCTGGTTTTCATTCTTTTTTTGGTCTTCTCATTTTTTTCTTGATCTCTCTCTATCTGTGTTTTTTTTCTTTTTATGTGTTGTGTGTTTATATTTATTGTGTGTGGGCAGAAGGTGGGGATTTGGGACAGTGGATTAGTTTTTTGGTTGAGAATTTTTAGGGTGAGAAGGAAGTCAGATTCAGCAGAGTTTAGTGTCGCTTGGCCAGATAGCTGAGCTTATGCAGTATTAGTAATACATGAATTACATGAGAAATCTACGTATTATTTTACGCGTAGAATTAGTTGCGTTGTGCTTTAGTAATTCATGTATTAGTTATGCAAAAATTATTAGCTATGTACACAGCGTGCAAGTATTAGTTATGGTGTATTATTTATGTAGATTTAGTTATTGAAATTGTAATACATAAATTGAAAAAATGTACAAAAATTATAGAATTATAATTTCAAAATTAAAATTATATATATATATATATATATATATATATATTATTTATGAATAAGTAAACAAATAGAATAATTTTTTTCTTCACAAAACTGCTATAATTTTTAATAAAGGCAGTATAATCCTTTTATTAAACAAATTAGGCAATAAATTTTTAGTTTAAAAATTGTGTACTCACATAACGAATTAAAAAAATTTAAAAATAAATTGAAGGGGTAAATTGTAATTTAATATTTTAATCATGTATAATTAATACCCACAAAACTTATTCCACCTTCCCTGCATAAATTTATACTTAAATAACATATATTAATAAAGGATACTTAACACAATCGAGCTTATTTTTTATTGCATTAATTTTATTAATAAAAATATACGAGTTATTGCATAAAGTGAAATATTGATTGAACAAATGAATGATTCTAGATTTATACTAAACACAAATCACATAATTAAAGAAAGTTTACCAAAAAAAAGAACACACGGATTTATTGATTTTAGCTTTGCGTTTATATATATAAAATGTTCTAATCTTTAACGCAAAATATTGACCTAATTTTAAATCTTCATGTATTCTATATTGGAAAATCATAAATACAATTATTATCTATATAACAACATAAAAATAAAGTTATTTATTCATATATATATAACTCACATTGATTAAATATAATATTAAGAAACTTGACAAATATTTAAGAATCTTAGGTAAACTAGATTTAACTAATTAAAATAATTGTATTTGTATGATGTAGGAACGATAGTGCGATGATCTGCAACAATGTAGCTTGTGACCGTGGTCTAGGACAAGTTCGAACTCAAACCACTTCGTCGAAATGAGGTGTAATTTTTCAACAAGAATATTCAACTCACTCACTCCTTGGAGGTGGCTGTAGCTCCGCCATTGTCCACAACAAACTTTCAGTGCATTTAACTCACTATATGACTTGTGATAACTTTTTTTTTTTTTCAACGCAAGAATTTTCTTGCAGCTATTACCACCAAAAACGAGCCAAAAAGTTTCTTGGAAACCATGAAATATGAACTGATGGAGGAGTTAATGCAACAAGAGATTTAAGAGTTGAAGGATAATGAAACATTGGCAATAGAGATATTGCATCCAACATAAGAAAGAACTTAGTTGTATGGATTTACAAGATCAATTGTACTACTCGAATGGTAAGGTTGGCTACCTTTTAACAATCATAAGACGGAGGGAGTTAATTATAATGAGACCCTTGCCCCAATTTCTAAGATGGTGAATGTTCAGACATTTTTGGTTGTTGCCGTAATACGAAACCGAAAATGCTAAACTCGAAAATTGTATCAGATGAATATGCATGATGTCTTTGCACGAAGATCTCAAGGAGGAAGTGTATATGAAATTGCTATTAGATTTTTGATTTCTAGTCCCGAAAAGATGTCATCTCCAAAATCTTTGTAACTGATTGGAAACAACCACCATTCGTCAGTTTTGCCAAATTGTCAAATGCTTTGCTGGCGGGCTATGTTTTTAAACAATCATACTTGGATCATTCTCTTTACCTTACACCAAATAAGGTGCGTATAAATGTTCCGATTTATATGGACTTAATTTGATGATTTTTGAAAATGAGCACAATGCTATTGAACAGTTTAAAAACTATTTGTATTGGTGTTTCCACACAAAGAATTTGACTCTTTGAATTATTTTTTGGGAATTGAAATTGCTAGGGTTCTCACTAGGATATTTCGTACAATAAAATATGTTCACATAATTTCTGAGGTCGGATCAAGCTGGGAGCAAAGTCAATAACTCTCTTCTCGGAGTAGAATCACCGGTTGACACGACCGGTGACTTAATCTTTTAAAGATTCTGAGCTATATTATCGACTAGTTGGTCGACTTTATATTTCACTATTTCACTCAACCGCATTGTCATACGGTGTACGCATGTTATCAATTTATGCAAATGAAGGAGGTACATTGGGATGCGACTCTATGAGTAGTGCGCTATTTGAAAAGAACCCGGCTATAAGGAAATTATGATGCAAAAATTGTATCTCGATTATACGGATGGTGTGACTCGCATCGAGTAGGATGCCTGACCCGGTGTTCTCTTACTAGGTGATTTATTGCACTGTAAATTCACTCATGCCTTGAAAGACCAAAAGTAACCCTTGTGTCTTGCTCTTCAATGGAGGCGTAATATCGATCGATGATGATGACCGTCCGCGAGTTGAAATGGCTAAAAGACATCTTGAATATGTTAAAAGTGGACCATGAGTATTCTGTTAATGTGTATTGTGATAGTTAAGCGTTATTATATATTTTTCAAATTTAATTTTTACACAGAACGAACCAAATACATTAAAGTGGATTACTGGGTTTCATGTTTGAGTGAGCCGCAATTCAGTAGTATATATCCTAGACATCCAACATATGAGCAGTTGGCTATTATCTCACTAAGGTTTTGGTCAACAGTAGTATGAAACTTGCTTCGCAAGTTGACATTCGGGATTTTATAATTCAACTTTGAAGAGAGTATTAAATACAATACGATAATTTGTATATTGTGATAATTATAGGCCTAATAGGTTAGGCTCTAGTATGGTGAGCCTACAAATACATCACATTGATAATGAGAAAGAAAATCTCCCAAATTATTGTGCTCTTTGTTGTGGTGTTCGATTTTTCTGAATCAACATATTTTATTTTGGTACTCTCTCCATTTGAATAGTTTGATTTATAAATGTTATACAAGATAAATTTGTGTATATATTTGAAAAATATTTTGTGAAATTACACTTGATATATTATTATTTGGCATTTTATTTTTTTTGCTCTCTTTCTTTTCAAAATAAGTTGTGTTTTTAGCTTAGGCACACTTTAAAAAAACTACTTATTCCTAAAAAGTAAAATATATTTTTACCAACTTACCCCTAATTAATATAATGAAAATATGTAACTTCCTTTAGTAATATCTTGGTTATGTAAAATTCTCCATTTAAATAAGGATAAAATTGGAAGAACATCATTATTGTCTTCTTGATTATGTAAAACACCACTTATTTTTAGAAACAAAAATAAAAAGGGTAACCACTTATTTTGGAAACATAGGAAGTAATATTTATATATGATAACTTATTATTTTATTCACATTGTACACCTCAAAAATATGAACAAAGAAATCGTGAATAGCTTAGTTGCTGGTTACCTAAAATTTCACGTAATTGGCGCAGAGTTCAATTCCCACCTTATAATTCCTTTTCCATTTGGCTATTTACCCTTTGTCTACTCTTGATGTGTAATATATATTTTAAAAATAACATGAATAGTGGAAATTGACATCACGACTTCAAACTAACTCTTAAGTTCTATTTAATAGAAGTAACCAAGTTTTTTATAAAAAAAAATGGAGAAGAGGAAGGAGAATAGGAAAGGGGATTGAAGGTGGGGAATCAAACTATCTCAATAAAATAATTTAAATACCAATCAATTACCTACTAAAATTTCTCAAAGTAACCAAACTAAAAACCATAATAAAATTAATAATTACTTGCCAAATTTATCGATAATTTCTCACGTTCATGAAATCGCGTTGAAGTGTTAGCCTTTTTACTTTTCAACTCCCTATTGACATCATGTTTTCATCATCCATGGGAGAACTATAGTGAAACATTAATCTCTTAATTATTAATAAAATAAAAAATTTTGGGGTTTTTTTTTTTTTATGAATTTTGAGTTTTTTTAATTTTTTATTGGTTTTTTTATATTTTTTCTTTTTTAACAATTATTGTAAAAAATATATTAAATTTAAACTATTTTTTAAAAGTATAACACCTCTAATATAGAGGTAATATTATAAGTTCAATTTAATATATGCGTAATTAAATAAATAGAATAATCAATAACAAGAAAATATATGAATATTCACTAGAAAATAGATCAAAAGTGCATATTTATTAAAATAATTGAAGATTGAGGACTTATAACTTGACCATGATAATTACTCTTTTTTTTTTCTAGAATAATATTTCATTTTATTTTAAAATTAGTGTTTGGCTATAAAATTTTCAAATCCAACGTGAAATTGATTCTAAATTTGAAAAGATGCTCCAAACTTATTTGTCAATTTCATCTTTCATAATTAAATAAAATATTCTCTTTGCTAAAAGTATAACCAAACACAATTTTATTAAATTTTAAATAAAATAAAAAAAATATTTGTAATCTATAGACAAACGCGTACTAAGTATTTTTAATCAAATATCACAAGTATTAAGATTAAAATTTACCAATAACTTAGGTTTAAAAAATGCTATTAATGAGAGGGGTTGGTACATGGATGTTTATGGCGTGCAACCGTAGTAAGTTGGCACTAGGAGTAGCAAAATATCTCATTAAAACATGACTCGTTCAATTCGCCTAAGTTTTATTCGTTAATATTTTTAATTTATTAATTTAATTTATTTTGACTCATTAATAGATTGTTGAAAGTTGAGGTGATTTAAGCTAAATATATATATATATATATATATATATTCGAGAAATCTTGTCTTTTTATTTTATATGTTATATATAGTAATAGTAAACCATTTAGGGGCTAACTTAATAATTGTTTAGTCCATTTGTGATCCGTACATTTCAACGCAAGTTACTTTTAAATGAATTAATGATTTACCTATTTAATAACTCAATCAATTTAATCGTATAAATGTATACAAAAACACTCATTTGACACTTAGTTAACGCTTTGCTCGGGCCGGTAAGAAAATCATAAAAGACTAGGTTCAATCTCAACATAAACACATGGCTAGATAATTTTTATTTCTCTAAATATTATAATTATTTAGGATCCGTTTATCTACTCTATAATTTTTTTACCTTTTCTGTATTTTTACTTCATTTGAAAATTGGCATTTTTCAGATTTTACCTTTTACTTTATTTGTTTTAAATGTAACTTGAAGTTATATTTGAAATTTGAAACATTCAAATCTTATTTTCACTTATACCTTCTTCTTTTTTACTTTTTAAAAATAAATAAAAATGATCTTATTTAATTTTTGTTTTTTGTTTAAATCATATTTCATGCTTTTAAGGAAAAGTATATTGGAACTAAATTAAATATTATTTACAAAAATGATAATCGTACGCAATTGCATCTTCAACTCCAACTTCAAAAAATAAAACTATAATAATATGTAGTAGCACGGTAGCGAGACTCGTCTATAATGTTATAAAATTATCTATTTGAGATATTACCTTTAGTGCAAATATTTCAAGTAAAATGGTTTACTTGGTGATTTTGCTAGTTTTTATTTAGAAATAGGGTGAAACCATATTTAGAAAAAAAACATATTCAAATTCTAAATAATCATTATAAAAATTATGGACAAACACAACTCTACCAAAAAATTTCAAATAGAATGAATAATTTTTATTTTCATAGCCAAATGCCCACTTGATACCTATATTAGTAGGAATAACAAATACCCAATAGAATAATGATAAAATTTACATAGGGGGTAATTGTGTTCATAATTACAAAAATAGCGACAGTTTCTGCATTTATGAATTGTAAAATAATTAATTTTAAAATATGGCGGAATATCCTTCATCTAAGTGTAAATTGAAATACATCAGATTCAAGCAAGACAGCAGAAATACACGGTATCCAGTATGCCCGCATTTTCAATGCAGACTGTGCTGCTGGCACATTGCACATCGAAAAAAACTATTCCAATCATCAAAAACACTTTCATATTATTATATTTTGCATTAGATACAGTTTGAAGTTTGAAAATAAGAAAATAATATATTAATAGCTAATAATAACTCAAACTTATATACAATTTTTTTTAAAACAACACAGTAAACAATGTAAATACAGAAGCTACATTTGCTGTATCGCCAAAGTTTTCCTAAATTAGTTAAGGTATAGTCTGAGGACTTTGACCACCACAATCATATAAAAAAAATTTGCACGTTGTGATTATGTAGTTGCACCTATGGATGGGTAGGAAGTTGGGGTAGATTTGACAAATAGCTCTAACAGCTCATTTGCTTTTTGTAACATATTCAAACTTGTCATTACATATGGGGCTTTTTAGGCTTTTGATTTGCAGACATTAGGTTACTCAAAGTGACAATAAATCATGAGCTATGATCCAAAACGAATTTTTTATATCATAGCTTAATTCTAGACAGAAGAGAAGTCTTGAAATAACCGAGCAAATCATATCGTATAATCAAAAGATCACAAGTTTGGGTTATGAAAATAGCCACTTGTAAAAATGTAAAAGTTAGGATTTACGAGTCACGAAAAACACCCACTTACCTAAATGACCCTAATCTCACGCACAATGAAAACTTTGGAGCATTGGACTGCCCTGCCTTTTAGTTCAATTCTAGGCATATGCTAAAGCACATTGATGGCAAAATCACATGCCAATCTTTGTACCACAAAGTGGAAAACTATAATTAAGGTCCTACAGAGTTTAATTATGACTCTGAAAAAGAAAGGGGTAAAATTTATTTCATCATCAGCCACCCAAATTAAAGAAGCATTCTGATAATGTGGATAAATGAAGATTCCATTATTTATATTTAGTTGTTTGTTTGTCATGAGCCGGAGGCAAATTCAAGATTTAGATTTTTATAAAATTAAATTTTAAGATTTTTAATAATATATTTATTGTACTTTAAAAATTATGAGTTTAAATCTATTATTTTATTGTAATTTTAATAAATTTATATATACAAATTAAAAATACTTGGTCGGATGAACCTCGATGCCCGCATGTTGCATTTATCACTGATATAAAAAGGTAGATCTAAAACTTAAACTATGAATTCAATAGTACTTAAAAATTTTAGTGTTGAACTCATCATACTTTTAAAATTATGAATTCAAATTTATTATTTATTATAACAATAATAATAATAATTAATAATAATAATAATAAAATTTTCATATAAATTTGTATTACACATTAAAATATTAGATTGAAATAAACCCAACAATTGAACTTAATTTACATCCGCCACTGATCTGTCTCTTGAATTTAAAGATCTTTATGCTTTAATTTAGGATATATTTTGCCTTCAGGAAAAGACAGAATGTTTTGGTTATGTGAATAAGTATTTTTTCTTTGGGAACTTAGATTTTGAATTTCTATAAATGGAACATCAGGTAAATATAAGGACCATATATTCAGATGGTATAAGCTAGCTTTCGGATGAATTTTATAATGCGTGAATTTAAATTAATAAATTTAATAAATATCGAATATGAAATGAAAAATATAACAAATATATATAAGCTCAATATACACAATATATAATCAACTATTTCCATAATATTGTGGAAGAAGAGAGTACAAAAATTCAAGACTGATCATATAAATGATTACATATCATCAAGTGTTGCAGCAGCTCTATCATGATTTTGGGTTAATCTGAAATTCAAATTTAAATTTGAACTTTTTACTTATTTGGTTTTGATTTTTAGATTTTGAATTGAATATTAAATTTAGTACTACATATATTTGGATTTTTTATATCTTATATTTAGTTCTTTTCATATTTTTTATGTCTAATGTTAAACATTCAACTTTCAAGATTCAATAAATTAGTACCCTACGGTCCTGCTCATTATAGTATTAAATTCAATATGGAATTACACGGTATGGGAATCAGGTAGGATTTAATCCTTATTACCGGTAGAAAGTTATATATTCTAAGGTAAATTGAGATTGTTCATTATTATAGTCTACCTTGAATACTCAAAAGTCAAAACTGAAAAAATTAAAATATCCGATCCAAACCAATTAATCCAAAAATCAAACTTTAAAAATTTAATCCAATTTAAACTTATTTAAATTGAATTTAGAGTGTAATTTTTCGATCCAAAAATCAAAAATCAAATTGAAATTTTCATATTCAATTTGAGTGATCCGAACGCCCAGCCAAATCCCATTTTTAATAATACAACACAATTTATGCATTCACCGCCTAACTGATTAATTCCTTTCATCCTTCATTGTCTCATCACCTCTGAAATCATCAAATTTCTCCACTGTTACTACATAAATTCTCTCAATTTATCAATGGTAAAATCTTATCAAATTCCTATCTTAAAATCGCAACGAATTCGAATTTGAAAATTTTAATAGTTTTTTTTGAGTGAATATGATAGGAATTAATCGAAAACATCTAAACGAAGCGTATATTCAACATTTGAAGAAAATTATAGATGATTTGAAAATCTGAAATTAAATTTTAAATGTGAGATTTGCTCACGATATAATCGTATCATGTGTACATTTTCTTTAAAAATTTACTAGTTTATAAGCTTGCTAATCTTTCTTCTTACCCCACACTCGTTTAGCCGTCCCATTAAAAGTGGAGCAATCTTTATCCAATTAAAAGAATCCAATTGAATTATTTTATTAGAAAAATTACACTATGCAAAAAAGATAAAATCAATTGTTTTGTATATGTAAAAATTGTTGAATTTTCTTAACGTATGGAAGTCTTCTTCTTTGGTCTCATGTTCCAAGCTCAGGTGTGAAATTCTCATGTTGTTTTGAATTTTCTAAAAGAATTTCTGACTATATTATTGCATCAATCATGGGCATCACGTAAGATTCGGATAATGAATATATTTTTTTATATTAAAATTAAGATATTTAAATTTTAATAGGTA
>JACEIK010000800.1:170311-185860 GCA_018107945.1 Datura stramonium
CCTACCTTATGGAGATAGAGATTATTTTCGAAGACCCGAACCAACAAATGTTTAATGCAACATCTAGTAAGTAGAGGCATATAATTATTTTTTACAATTATCATTGCCAAGAAACTACCAACTTATTTTTCAACTACTATATCTAGTAAGTAAATGTGTATATTGAGGTTGACACAAAACTTTGAGCCCTTCTCATATGTTGAAGCAACTTTTTGCAAGGATGCTACATAATGGCGGTTAGCTATAACTAAAGAGATGGAGTCTTTTCATAAAAATTAGACATGAATCTTAGTGAAAAAGGCAAAAAGGGAAGAGGACAGTTGGATGTAAATGGGTCTATAGAAAGAACGAGGGAATTCTTGAAGTGAAAGATGTTAGGTTGAAGGTGAGATTGATTGCAAAGGGTTTCAATCAGAAGGAGGAAGTTGACTACAATAAGATTTTCTCTCAAGGCGTGAAGCATAACTCAATTTGCATGCTTCTAGCATTTGTTACACAATTGGACTTAAAACTTCAACAATTTGATGTCAAAACTGCTTTCTTGCATGACGATCTAGAAGACACAATCTATAGAGATCATCTTGAAGGATTCCCAGCTGAGGGAAGAAGATCATATATGTCAACTGAAGAAATCTTTGTATGGTTTGTAGAAATCCCCTAGACAGTAGTACAAGAGGTTTGATGCATTTATGCCACACATAAATTTTCTCGGAGTACATTTGATAGTTGTTGTGTATCACAATAAGATTTCTGGTAACTCAACAATTTATTAATTGTTGTATGTTGATGATATACTTATTGTTGCTAATAACATCACAGAAATAAATGCCTTGAAGAAACTGTTAAGTAAGGAATTTGACATGAAGAATTTTGAAGCTACAAAGAAAATCCTTGGTATGGAGATTTTAAGAAAAGATGGTGTTGTACATCTTTCTCAGAAGAGGTATATTGAAAGGGCTCTTGAGAGATTCAATATACATAAGTGCAAGCCAGTAAGTTCACCGTTAGATCCTCATTCTAAACTTTCAAAATTAAAAATGTCTCAATTGAGGATGAGGTAGAGCATGTCAAAGGTTTCTTATGTCAGTGCAGTTGGTAGCATTATGTATTCTATGGTGTATACATGTTCAAATATTACTCAATCTATAAATGCGGTAATATAGATATATGTCCAACTCAGGAAAGAGGCATTAGGAAGTTGTCAAGTAAATTTTGAGATATCTCAAGGTAGCTTCTGATGTTGGTCTGACATTTTAAAAAAGTCGTGGAGATGTTTCAGGTCTCGATTATGTGGACTCTGACTATGCAGGGATTTTGATATAAGGAGGTCCACAACTGACATATTTACTCTTATTGGTAGTGCAGTTAGTTGAAAATCGACTCTTCAGTCGATCATCATTTTTTTCTACAACTACATGGCTGCAATAGAAACAGTGAAAGAAGTTATTTTGTTGAAAGGTTTAGTGGCAAAATTGAATTTGATCTACGGGAATCAACTCTTTGATGTGATAGCCATAGTTTTATGGAACATTCACAAAAGCAAAGTTAGACACTTCTATATAAAATAACCTAGGAAAACACAAAACTTCATATTTAAAAAAATATATATACTTACATATTTTATTCGGCATGTACTTTTTCTCACAATTGCTTGGCAATGAACGGATAAAGCAAATCTTGGTTTTCGTTTTCCTTGTGATGGACCTGGAAGAGGGGGTACATGTCAAGTATCGGCCTGGGATCATGTTTTCTTAGGACTATTCTGGATGTACAACAGTACAAATTTTTTCAATCCGGAGTTCAACACATACTTAATTTTAAGAAAACATGTATTATGTGTTACTTTTAGATTTGTACTAGTTTATCTGAGAATGTCCTTTCATCATTTTAGATTCAAATTCATGAATCTCCAATCTGCTCATAGCCTAAAATATTGTCCTAGTTAATCCATAAAAGACTCTTATCGGTGAGTTATTCGTTCTCAAGGTAAAATGCACCAAAAATGATAAATGTACAAAATTATTTTTTTTTTAAAAAAAAATTAGAAGTGAAAAGGTCAATTGGAGTAGTTGTAGAGTACCTCAATGAATTTTGAGATGGAATCCAAAGTCAAAGACTAAGTCTTCAAACCGGGAAGAATCTAAACAAAGCCATCTAAAATTTGTTAAAAAGTGGCAATATGTGAAAGAATTCACAATTTCACATTTTTGAGATATACCATTGATTGTTGAAACTTGAAAGTAATATATCAGGAAAGAAGATAATCTGACAACCATAGATAAAATAAGCAATGCATTAAGTACCAATTCTATAGGTTAAAGCAACATACAAATTTGAAAAACCAATATACTATTGATGAGAGACTTGCATATTACTGCAAACATAACAAACGTTACTACTTAACGAACTTGTCAAGTCTAAATACCAGTCTATGCTTAATTGTCAGAGCATTTAATATAAAATAAAACAGTCTTCAATGTTTTATCAACAAACAATAATACTCATTGTCTTTCAAATTGTCAACATAAAAAACACTCAAAGCCATAAAATTAAGATACAATGTTAAATAGCAGCAAACTATTTTTTATTTTTCTTGTTGGAATGGGAACTTGCTCCTTTATGGAGAACTCGAACTTGTAAGTAAAGGTCTTTGTTGCGTTTTTCTCTCACAAATTCACAAATACACTCGCCATTTTTCTCCACAAGGTTCCATCTATATAAACTGCGTCATCCGCCAATTAGCCATATTCTACCGTTCTTCCAAATCTTGAGTTTGGTCTCAAATTCTCTGCCAGCAAAGTCGCGAATAGTCATGCTTGAAGGAAGTTCAAGTTTGTAGTTTCTCACCACATCAACTGGACATACTGCAATTAGGTTGTTAAATGCGAATGCTATATGATTGAACTATGAATTATTCACTAAAATAATTATAGGCTTTTATTACCAGTTCATCTCTCTTATCTAGTTGTATTTTCGAAAAAAAGTAAGGACTTTTTGGCTGAGTTGCACGTCCACTTTTGAATATATTTGTACCAAAATAGTCATGGCGATCCCTCATCTTGCAGTGGCTCTTTTGCATCCAGCTAAATCAAGAAAGTTAATTGGTCAGGTCCACAAAGAGAAATCTCATAGAAATTCAAAGAAACCCATCCATTTCATTTTACATGGTGGTATTATATTGAACATGGACTTTAAGAAAGAAAGAAGACTTTTAATACAAGATATCAAATTTTTATAAAATGAGATTTAACTTTATTCTTCTTTGTTATTCTAAGAAAACTAACAAAAGTACCCTTGGGCTCGTTTTGTCAGCGTACCAAGCAATCGAACCTTTTTAAAATCCTATAAAATTGGCAATCTTAAATATTTCATGACATTTATATGACTATAAGATCATGTTCAAATATACAATGATCTTATTTTTGTAACAAAGCACTAACATGAAAAGAATTAAATAGCATATAAAGTGTAACAAAGGAGTAAATATATATAAAAATCTTTAATTTGTATATACCTTTTGATCGATGTGCCTTTTTCTTAAATGTGTCAGCCATTTCATTCTTGTCTTCCTCTTCATCATCATCGTTGTCATATTCTTCCTCTTCCATATATCTGTGTTTTGAATGTGGCACCTTTTTTTTTATCTTTTCTTCGTCTTTTGTTTTTTACTGCCTCATATTCCTTGTCCTCGTTCTCCTCTTTTTTTTTCTACCATGTAATCCTCATTATTATAATCATAAGAAGAATTATTGTTGCTTTTACTAGCCCAATTATTTCTCTTTAGGCCTACACTCTTTTGTTGTTCAACATTAATTTCTTCCTCTTCCTCCACATTTACAGTCAATTTTAAACCTCCAGCTTCTTTCTTTTCGCATTGAGATCTTCCAAGTAATTTGAAGTCAAATCTATTTCCGTCATAATCGAAGATCAAAAAGTCTCCCAACTCTATATTGTTGTCCTCAATAAATTTTTCCCATCCAACTTGAAAATAAAAAATTTCTCCTGTTTTGGTCACTCCTATAAGCCACATATTGTCAAATCGATCTCTAAGGGAAACCTTTATAGGAAACTTTCCATTCTTATAATCGACAAAACTTGTAGGGATTTTCTGTGAAGAAAAAGAAGTTTCATTTTTGAAAAAAAAAAAGAATAATATCAATTTCTTTAAATCAGATTGTCTATATCATAAAAACAGCAAGTATCAGACGGTAAAATATTTCAAATAAACTAAAGTTTGAGATTTAAAAGGTTAGAATTCAATATTGTTACTATTTCAGAAACTACAAAATAAAATCTGAGTGATTCTCATAGTTTTCCTGCAAAGTTACTTCCTTTAATACTCATAACTAATATGGAGATTGAAAATGCATATGCAATTTATGACATCTATTGACTTAATTCCACAGAATACTGATACAAAATTAGGAGATATCTAAATTCATTCTATATCTAAGTTTTGCAGATCTAAATCTCATCAAGGTCTTTCCTTCCCATATCAATTGCCTCCATCTTCCAAAAGAATAAAAAAATTCAAGAAAAAGAGTTTCAAGAAGACTTTTAATACAAGATATCAAATTTTTATAAAATGAGATTTAACTTTATTCTTCTTTGTTATTCTAAAAAAACTAACAAAAGTACCCTTGGGCTCGTTTTGTCAGCGTACCAAGCAATCGAACCTTTTTAAAATCCTATAAAATTGGCAATCTTAAATATTTCATGATATTTATATGACTACAAGATCATGTTCAAATATACAAAGATCTTATTTTTGTAACGAAGCACTGACATAAAAAGAATTAAATAGCATATAAAGTGTAACAAAGAAGTAAATATATATAAGAATCTTTAATTTGTATATACCTTTTGACCGATGCGCCTTTTTCTTAAATTTGTCAGCCATTTCATTCTTGTCTTCCTCTTTATCATCATCATTTCCATATTCTTCCTCTTCCATATATCTATGTTTTGAATGTGGCACATTTTTTATCTTTTCTTCATCTTTTTTTTTTACTGCCTCATATTCCTTGTCCTCGTTCTCCTCTTTTTTTTTCTACCATGTAATCTCATTATTATTATCATAAGAAGAATTATTGTTGCTTTTACTAGCCCAATTCTTTCTCTTTAGCCCTACATACGCAGTCTTACTCCACCTAGTGAAGGTAGAGCGGATGTCTCTAACTTTATCAGCCCAATTCTTCTTTAGCCCTACACTCTTTGATGTTCAATGATTAATTTCTTCCTTCCTCCACATTTACAATAATTTTAAACCTTCGCCCTTTCTTTTCGCGCATTCAGACTTTCCAAGTAATTTGAAGTCAAATCTATTTCCATCATAATTGAAGATCAAAGAGTCTCCCAACTCTATATTGTTGTCCTCAATGAATTTCTCTCATCCAACTTGAAAATAAAAATTTCTTCCCGTTTGGTCACTCCCTATAAGCCATTGTCAAATCGGTCCCTAAGGGAAACCTCTCGAGGAAATTTTTCATTCTTGTAATCGAGCAAACTTGTGGGGATTTTCTGTGAAGAAAAAAAGTTTCATATTTGAAAAAAAATATAGAACAACATCAATTTCTTTAAATTAGATTGACCCATTTCATTAAAAACAGCAAGTATCAACCAGTAAAATATTTCAAACAAATTAGAAGTATGAGACTTATAGGTTAGAATTCAATAATGTTACTATTTCAGAAACTAAAAATAAATCAGTCATTCTCATAGTTCTAATCGCAGTTACATCCTTCAATAATAGAAATTAATATGGTCATTTTAAAATGTATATACAATTTATGATATCTATTGACTGAATTTTAGAGAATACTGAGACAAACTTAGGAGATTTAACATATATGGAAATTTACTTCTATCACACAAAGACATCTCTCCTTTATCAACTTTCTGTCCCCTTATTCACATTCCACATCTTCAAAAGCGTTACTTAAAAATTTCACGAAAAAGAATCAGCAAGAATCATAAATCAAATAATTATATATTAGAGTATAGGAAAAGAATGAGGGAAAATACACTTAAAAATATATAATGTATGAGATATCTAAATTCCTTTTATATTTAAGTATTGTAGATCCAATTCTCACCAAGGTCTTCCCCTTTCCATATCTATTGCCTCCATTTCCAAAAAAGAACAAAAATTCAAGCAAAAAGTTTCAAGAAATCAGATGCTCATAAGGGGCGAGGGTGTACACTCACTGGCCAGTTTTACACTGTTTTCAGAGATGAAAACCTTTGAAGAAACCCTTTCCATGTTCTCTTTTGTTGTCAAACTTTCGAAATGAAAATACTCTAACCCTACATGTTTTTTCAATGTTGAAGGAGAAAATATAAAAGAGAAGAAAGATTACAAAAATCTTAAGATTCTCATAGAATTGTGCACTTTTTCCACTTCATTTAGTAAATATAGAAATAATAATTATTTTTCTCATATATACTATGGTGTATATATACGTTCTATATCTAACAAATAATGCATATTTACACTTATTTCTTAAAAAGTTCTTTTAAAATTTTAAAAAAATTAAAATTGAATTTTGATTTTAAAATATCATATGACTTTAAAGATTGCCTCGCCTTTTTTTTTACCCATCCAGATCCGACTCAACAAAAAACTCAATCTCTCTTGTCTGCACTCGCTTCAAACCCATTTTTATGATCGAGTAGAAGAGAGATTGAATTTTTTTTTATTTGAATCAGGTTCCTCGGCCAGGTCTGGAGGAATAAAAATTGAGTGAGGTAAGCTTTTTAAAGTCACAGAATAGCTTTGAAATTAAAAACTAATTTTAATTCTTAAAAAATGCGTAAATATACAGTCTATTAACGAAAAGAAAAAATATAATATCATTTGTTAAACAACAAGAGTATATATATATTACTCTTTTGTGATAAGTATGTTCACTCTAAATCACAAAGTTCATAAGTATATAAAACTTTGCTTAGTATATAAAATTACTTTTTTGCTACATACCGTAATTTCAACGAAAAACTCTGATTAGTAGTTTGGTTAGATTTGATTTGATATTGAAAAAAAAACTCAATTATAATTAATTTAAAAAATTAAAAAAGGAAATAATGATGTGATTATTTAAAAGTTGAATTATTAAAATATTTTATATATGTATAAAATTTATAGATATTTCTCAAACTTTTTCATAATTTTGTCTTTAACATATTTGCTGTAAGTTTGGACTTAGAATTTTGAATAGCCCAATAAGTTTTATTGCTCATAAATATTAGTAACTCAACAAAGTTTAAAAACAAATCAAATCAATACTAATGCTAGCAAAAGAAATTCAATTCAATAGTAGAAATGACAATAATATTAAATAGTTATTCTTTACATTTTGTATTGGCTTATACAATAAAAATACATAGCTTAATTTTATTTATTTTTTTTAATATTTAGTCATGTAAATAATACTTATTGGTCGTACTTATTTTAGCATGACTTAGGCCTCATTTATTTTTATTAAGATTAAGACGTCCGAATCCGAATATATATCTCGAATGATTAAGATGTTATCTCTAGATTTGAACACTAAATAATTAAGATTGTGTGTTTTTCAACATCTAAATGTGCATACTTTTTATTTATTTATATAAACACATTTAAATATATAATTCAAATAAAAATATAATACTTAAAGAATATCAATTTAATAAAATAAATTTATAATCGAATAAAATAAAATTTTTATGTTCGTTAACGATGGTGAAGATAATTAGTGGCGATGGTCTTGTAAACTTGGTGTTGTAATGGCTAGTAATGGTGGTGGTGATAGTATGATGATGGGGGTGGCTGACGCTCGTGAGTGAATCGATACGGATTGTGACTGCTGGTAGCAAAAAGGCTGTGGACAGCAAATGGCTGATATTGTAGTTGGAGGTGTTGATGGTGGTGGCTAAGGAATATGTGACAGTTGATCATATGTGTGGGTAGTTGGCGGTAGTGCTAGTTGTGATGGTGAAGATGTTTGATAGTTGAAATTTATGGCGTGTTGATGATGGTGAGTGATAGTGGTGGTAGAGGTGGCGGCGTATTCGTGGTGATGATAGTGAATATGATTAATATAATGATGGAGGTGGTATGTGGAATAAACGACTGACAATAGTGGTTGGTATCATAGTTGCCAGTGGTTGTTATAATGTCGTGTGGGGTGGTTGACGACTTGCACGGTGATTGACAATGGTGGCGAGGTAGTTCAGGCGGTGGTGGTGGTCGGGTGGTGATAATTATGATGATAGAGGTGGCTAATAATGGTCGATGGTGATTGTGACAAGAGTGATGGTGGAAAATTCATACAAACATACCTCTTAATGATATTAAAGTTCATTTGTTATGCACTAACGAACGCCCTAATCAATAGTTCTGTACCTTAGGTCATTATGCATTTATTTTCATTAAAATTTAAATTCTTATTTAGTCTCAATATGTCTTAACTAATAAAATCTTGAACAAAGTCTATCATTAAGAGGTATGTTTGTGCGCATATTTTTATCATCACTCTTTCCACAGCCACCAGTCACCATTACCATCGCCAACAACCGGTCATCGCCTCCTTACCATCGCCAACCACCCTTGACATCACAACAACCACCACCAACTACCTCTCCCACCATTATCAATCACTACTATAGTCGCCAACCACCCCTGACATCACAACAACCACTGGCGACCACCACTACTATTGTCAGTCGTTACTATACATACCACCTCATTATTATAATTATATTCACTATTGTCTCCATGTCGCCTTCACCTCTACCATCACTAGCACTTACTGCCACCACTGCGACTAATCCCTACAATCAACCACCTTCACCATTACAACTAGCACCATCACCAACTACTACTAACACATTATCAACCATCATACATTCTTCAGCCACCACCATTAACAACGTCAACTCCTAACATCGATCAACTTCACCATCATAGCCACCACTACCAGCCTTCACCATCACTTCAATCACTACAACACCAATCAGCCCCATAACTATCACCACCAAAATTACTAGCCGCCAAAATCAACCATTACCACGATCACCACTACAAAATTATCTCCTCCATCATTATTAAACAATTATATTTTATTTTTTCATCAGATATTATACTTAATTTTATTAAATTAAAAAAATTTCTAATATATACTTATATCGATATTATACTTAATTTTATTAAATTATGGTCTCTAATATATATCTTTATTGATTTTTAAAATTATATATTTAATATATTTACAAAATAAATAAAGTATACTTATTATTTTCATCACATTCAAATGTTGAAAAACAAACAGTCTTAATCATTCAGTGTTCATATCTAGAGACAGCATCTTAATCATTCAGATGTACATTCAGATTCAAACATCTTAATCTTAATGAAAACAAATAATGCATGAGACTCTGTTCCAAATCTTAATGATTAAAACATATTCAGATCAAATAAGTGCTTAAATCTTAAAGAAAACAAATGCACTTAATGGTGTAAGATCTGAACCATTCAGATTCTAACCTCCATTATGCAGACAAATGGGATACTTTTTAGATTATGATCATTTTCATTGGCATATTAATTAACAATATTTTTTTATGCAATTATTTTTTATTGAATATTTTTGTACAGTGTCATCCCTATCTCATATTTTGTGTTATTTTTAAAAAAAATTCCTTAGATAGTTGTATCTACTGAGATTAAAGAAATATATTCAAAGCACAAGTTATATGTTGTACGAAGACTTTACCAAAAAGAATTTGAGAAAATCAAAAAATTCAAACAAAATTTAAAAACCCAACTTTTATATGTGTGAAAAACGCGAACCAAGTCAGACATATGTACACCTATACTAGTAAGTAGTAATAGCGTATTGTGAGTCGCCAAATTGTTAATGAAACATTCTTGCAAAAAAATTAAAGCAGCAAAAAAGATAATGTAGTCATTGTCGTCGATATATCAGCAAAATAAAGTAAAGTTTTATAAAAATTTGAACTAAATATTAATATTTGTACTGCTTGTAAGATTTTTTATTTTTTTAAAAAAAGTAATGGTACCATCAGAGTAATTATAACTCATGTGGTAACTTATCGAAATGATTAATGAAAAATGATCATATTTGAAATTTTGAAGTTAAAAAGTGAAAATGTCTTGTAAAATTCAAATAAAATATCAAAAACAAAATAAATAAACAACAAAATGAGAAAGAGAGACCTCTAGATTTCTAACTTTTAGATGACAACAAAGTATTCTACCTTCACAATTTAAGTGTGAGGTATGTGTACACATCACCCTCCTCATATCTTACTAGTAGAATTACGACAAAAAATTGATGTAGATGATATACCTTTGACGATATCCTTGATACAATATAGCGCACAATATTGTAAAAGATTGTGAGGATCTGAATTTTACGTCTATTAAAGCCTGTTGATGTAAAATAATTATCAAATGCAATGATGCATCTTGATAAGCGTAAAGCTAATTGAACCTGTAGTCCAGACATTAGAAGATGTCACGCATTTAAATACTAATAAATGTTGTCACTTGAAAAATTTTATATAGAATCTCAAAGAATTCAAAATACCTAAAGCATTTACAAGTTTCTGTAAACTTATTCATAATCCTTATATGGAGAAAATCAATCATTAAGATGGATATGACTTAATCACTTGAGATTACCCAAAATAAGGATATTCATAAACAATTCACAGTTTGAAATTATATAAAAAGTGAAGAGTTGAAAAAGATGGAGGACAACATTGTGTTTTCTTTCCTCTCTTTTGGGAATATTTTTCACCTTTTCTGATCCTTTGTTAGGAAATGAAGATTCACATTGGTCATTTCCCCTTTGTTGTTTCAATTTTTTTTTTTTCATCCTAATTAATGAGTACATATAAGTTTTCATGTTTTAGTTTCAGGTGACATTCAGTTTTGACCAGAAAATTTCAAGGCTGATGGAACATGTGATAAAATTAGTTGCTGTTATCTAGCTCTGTTCGAAAGGCCAGAGAGTATGATGCCTCATAGTTGCAAATGTGATGATGCCGGAATTAATCACAGCAATCGTACATGTCTAATAATTTGCTAAGTGAAACAATGACAATGCATATTTTAGCTAAAACAAAATCAATTATGATCGATTTTTTTTTCAAAGGCCAAACCAACCCACTAGTCACAATTTTTTCTCAATTAGGTTCGATTTGCTGGTTTTCTTTGTACACCACTAACTACTGGTATCCAATGCCGCCTTCATCGTTGCTTCTAGAGTCTCAAATTAATGTCGTCTTGGGTAGACTGGCGGAGAAAACAACCGATTTTGATAGATTCAAGAAACTGGACTAGGCCTAATTGTTCCTCAGACGAACTTGTGGCCTATCCACACAGAAATATTCCATCCGACTGTTTTTGGCAAACAAACCATATAAACTGTTCGTGAGGTAGACTGCATCAAGCTCAATAGTTGGTATCTCAAATTTATTCACCTTCATTACAAAAAAACATTCTATATGAAATAAATGGCTATAAGCTTGTAAAAATCCTGTTTCTTACTGTAATATTTCCACTTGGGAGATTCACATTATTGTGGGATATGCCAACTTGAAAGGCACGCTACACCAACGGAAGTACCAAACAATCGAAGTCATCATAAGGATGATGAATAAAAACATGTAGCATGAATCATCTCGAGAACGGAAGAGATGGGAGTGGTTTTGAAATTAGTCCAGATTTGCAATGACAGCATCCGTGACTTCTTGGGTGGTGGATTGACCACCAAGATCTTTGGTCATGCATTTACCTTCGGCAATTACACGCTTCACTGAAGTCTCTAGTCTATCTGCAAAGGAAGGGAACTGCAGATGTCTCAACATCATGGCTGATGAAAGAAACAAGGCAACTGGATTTGCTTTCTTTTGCTCTAGTATCTTCTCATTTCCTACATTTCCTGCTGAAGCACCTTGCTCAAACACAGCATGATCAGCCCCCACGTTGCCTGAAGCACAAGAAGCCAGTCTCTTCAGTCATACAAAAAACATATTGTCATTTAGACCTCCTTCAAGCTTTAAATCAGCTCAAAAGATAAATGATCATTTCATATCAAAATCAACCAGATAATCCTACAGGGTAGAGGGGATTGGAAAAACTATTGAAACATATCAACATTAATTTAGAGAGAACAAATTCTGACTGTCACTTATATGTACCTCCTGGCATAACACCTGTGCCTCCAGCAATACCAGCTGCTGTATTTGCTACCAGATTTCCGTAGAGATTAGGGGTGACCTGTGATATACAACTTAAAGTTCATATCCACACTGAAACATATAGTGACAACATAATGTCAAGAAAAACACACACAGTTGAACAGAATACATAAGTAAGTTCCTGTCATGCAGTAAGGATAAGGATTACAAAATCCATTTTTGTAAACTTCCATACTCGTTCAGCAAGATGAAAGTGCCAGTCTTATTTCCCATTTCAGCAACCTAAAGAAAGAACTTCATCTTTTCAGTTGCTGAAACTCTCAAATCCTCACATTACCCCTTACCCATTCTAATATCAAGAGAAAGAAAAGGATAAATATGCATAAAGGTCAACCCTGCGATGTAGTTTAACTAGTCTACGTTTGATGCTTAATCTAGCAACCACCAGGGTCCTATACTCCGACTTGTAAGAGAAGCTTTTTAGCTCTCTATCCCTGCCCCCCACCGGGTCTATCGGAAACAGCCTCTCTACCTTTTCCAGACCCCAAGTACCACTTGTAGGATTACACTGGTTACAGCTTTACCATCATGCAGCAAAACTCACCATGTCAGAAATCAAACACCGACTAAAAAAGAAAACAATCAAGAACCAAAAAATAGAAACAAGTAATTGGCAAAACTTGTACCATAACATCAAATTGCTCAGGCTTTGATACAAGTTGCATGCAACAGTTGTCCACAATGATCTCATTGTACTTGATCCCAGGGTATTTGCTTGCAACCTCTCGACAAGACTCTAAAAATAAACCATCTGCAAGTTTCATAATGTTTGCTTTGTGCACAGCAGTCACTACCTTCCGATTGTTGAGGTATGCATATTCAAAGGCATATTTGGCGATTCGTTCTGAGCAGAACTTTGTCATCACCTAGAAAATTCACATAGCAAAGATAAAAACAATAAGAATCTGCAAGAAAGAAAATGTTGGAGGACTCTTAAAGTTAAAACTGGAAGTGGCAAAAGATAGTATAAAGAACTTGAGAAGAAATCATCCTGCCTTAAGAGTGGTTAAAATTTATCCTTAAAAAGGAAAGAAGCAAAGAGAAAATGGCCCATGATGTCCTTGCACTAAAAGCCCCGGGGGCAATTAAAAATAAAAAGAGAGAGGAAGAAACTCTTGAGCAAACAGGAAAACAAAAGGACATAGGGACCACTGAACAAGTACTCCGCAACAAGATAACTCGTGATTGAAAAAAGCAAAAAAATGAAACAAAACATCCCAGCTTGGAAATTGCAATAGTGAGGCAAACAAAGTTTCTATGGAAATATTGCCACAAGCAGATGATGGAGTTGACAATTCATATATCCTCTAAAAGCTAGCACAGGCTAGGTCCTGATCTAATGAAAATGCTACTCGTTACAGTAAGTGACACAATCTACTTGGAAGAAAAATCAAGGTGAGAGCAAAGAATGCTCACACCAGATCTCAGGTGAAAAGACGAGCAGTTGATTTGTACATCAATATTAGATTCAGATGTGTAATTAAGCTGTCTTGCAAACTACTTAAAGAACTAGATATGCTATCTGGTTTAGATAAATATCATTTACTGATTTAGATAATCTTAGGATATGATGTACCTGAACTAGTTCTTTCCATTACAACACAGACTATTTGCACAGCACATCTCTGGCTGTGCTGCACCCAATATGTTAGGCGCTGGTTAACGACAACAAAAATGTAACATTTTGGGCCTTCACATAGAAATTTTGACAAAAAGGGTGAAAGGAGAGTACGTTCAGAAGATAAAGTGAGAAAAGAAACTCTTGAAGAATAACAGAGAAACCTAAAGGCTGAGGTTGTTCATACATAGGCACAAAAAAAACAAGAAAGAAATGCGACAGAACTATACACTTCTTAGCTACGAATGGAACATCTGGTAATGAACAAAATTTTACATGAGCAACTTATCTAAGAGGAGATGGGACATCTGGTAACAAACAAAATTATATATGAGCAACTTATCTAACAGGAGATTGACACATTACTAAGAAATACAAAACACTAGCATTTTCCCATAGAATCACTTCAATACGAAGAAGTGCAACAGAGCCCCTTCAATTATTTAACTTGTGGCCACTTACTCCTTCAACTCTATATAATTTTTTCGCATCTCTGATGATGGTCGAGCAGACCTGGGGAAGAAAACTTTGACTCCTGCAACTGCTCTATCTTCTAAAAATTGAGCTTTTAAGGGGAAGGAAGGACAGAACATCTCTGTGGGTGACCGCGCAGGACAGAACATCTCTGTGGGTGACCGCGCTAGCATGGGCTTTCCTGAACAGCCCGCTGGTGGGTCTGTCCCCTATAGCAACCTCAAAAAAGTCGCAGTAGGGCAGTAGCTGCCAGCAATGTCTCAGGCGAACAGAATTTGAGCTCTGGCAAGCTACTACCAGGCAGAATAGATGCGGGTGAGGGTCGAAAACATTTGGGGAAGGGCAAGGAAGTTTCGAGGCTCTGGCAATCAATACAACGACCCTGCCGGCACCTGAAAATTGCTCACAGAAGGCTGGGATGCTCATCTGCATTCCAGCAAGGTTGGAACATGTTGGGGAAGTAGAAATTGAAGGAGGGGGCAGTTATAAGAGCAACTTCTTTCATGGAGGTACTTCTACGAGTTCTCCGAAATTTGGTAGGGAACTCTCAATGGTTGTCTATCATTATGGGCAGGGTGATCAGAGGAAAGAGGAAGACGAGGCACTTCCTATAGCTTCCATATAAGGGGGAAAAAACATGCACAATTGGGTGGGGGAGAAGTCCTTAAATTTTGAAAATTTTCTGGGTGTTTCTTTTGAAGGAAAAGTAAGACGAAGTATTAGAATTGTTAACGGAGATCAGTGTTATCAAAAGCAAAAAGTGCAAAAAAGTCCTAAGATACATTGGACCTTTAAGTGGAAAGCACAAATAACGCGTGGGCGCTAATGAAAAAAGGTGCAAAGGGAAAAAAATACAAATATACACGTTTAGTCCAAAACTCATAATTATAAGCATGAATAACAAATATATGAACAAAGTAATTCAAAAGAAATTATATAAAAAAGTGAAATATCAATCATTTAGTATCGTCTCTTCAGAAGAGGCTCCATTGGCAAGGGAAAGTATATTTAGAACCTTGATGAGGATACTGAAGTGCATATTAAGCGAGGCATAGCGCTCATCACATTTTGAATCGCTTCAGGGGTTAAGCGCACTTTACGCAAGAATAACACTGATGGAGATAGAATAACAAATGGCATGAGTAGTAGGGGTGTGACATAAGATATTCCGACACAATTTGGGTTTG
>JACEIK010000800.1:234604-245514 GCA_018107945.1 Datura stramonium
CCGTCTTTTTTTTTTAAAAAAAAATACTTATTAAACAAAAAAAAAATCACATGTATATCATAAAATTGTCTATATGAAATTAAATGTACACATATAGTTTAATAATATACATATGTATATCTAAAATTACTTTCTAAATAGTTTTTCTTTTGAGAATTTGGTTCAATTAACGATGGATGTCAGAGTCAGAAGCAATTTGTTTTTCCCTATTCTTGAATTTCTTCAATCTCCAAAGTTTTTTCTTTGACTTGGATACAGGGACGATCTTGCAGGTGGAGAATCTTAAAAATTAGAGTAATTACCCCAATATTTAACAAGTTTAATTGAATAACTAACCCATCGAATTTAGAATAAAAAAGTATAAAATTTTTGAAAAAATCCCAATCGCAAGATAAAGAATCCTAAAATTCAATTTTCTTTTTCGAGAAAAGGCACACACAATGAATATACAAATATAGCGTCGAATTCATTTACTTTATTTGGAGATTCGTTGTTGTAAACTTGTAATAGAGTTCTAGTGGAGAGAATTTAGGGAAGAAGATAGACAGATAAGAAATACCAATGAGAGAGAATAACACGTAAAACATAAAAATATAAAAATACAGTCCAATAAAATTTCTATTTTTATTCAACTTTTTCGGTCCGTAAATATCATTTTCAATGAATCAATACATATAAAAAAATTATTATATACCAACTAATTCAAAGTGAACTTTTCCACGTCAATTTAAGAAGTAAGTTAACGCGCCAATTTTTTTCATTCTCGAGAGCATATTAGAACTGAATTGGGCCAAGGCCCTGGATGAGGAACAAATAACTGGAGGCCCAACTTCTACCTTAAACCCAGTTCCCAAAACCCTCCCTCCCTCCATCCTCTGCAAATACTTCGAAGTCACATCGCTTTCTGCAGCTCAAGCACCTTGAAATCAAACTGTGTTTGTGATAATTGTAAACCAAAAAAGATTTCAATTCAATTTATATTCCTGTGTTTGCTTCCAGTATCTCAAAATTTGCAGTTGAGAAGTTAGAATTCACAATCGAAGTAGCAGCACAAGTTAACAATGGCTTCTTCCATGGTGTCGAAGAAGCAGAAGAAGAAAGATAAATACTCACTGTCAGACCTCAAAACCCTAGGTCACCAGCTTCTTTCTTCAAGAGCTCACGTCAACAATCTTCCTCTTCTCCTCTCATTCATTACTCCATCTACTCGTCCAAAGTATGCACTGGAATCTCTCCTTTCTCTTCAATCCTTCTTCACTCCTCTGCTTCCCCAACTCCCTTCTTCTGCCCTCTCCTCTTCCTTCAGTTCCGACTCCCAAGGTGATCCCGAGTTTATTTATCGAACATGGGTTCGTTCCAAGTTTGACGTCTTCGTTCAGTCCCTTCTCGATATTGCTATCTGTTCGCAATCCGATGAAGCACTTAGAGTGAGGACCAGCCCGATTTTTTAAATTTCTTTTATTTTTTTCTCATTTAAGGATGTAATGTTTGTGTTAACTTCGGCTCGCATGATTAGGAAGTTGTGTTGGACACGTTGATGGAGTTTGTGAAAGTTGGAAATTGTGGGAAGTTTCACTCTGCTATATACCATAGGCTTCTTCATAGCATTGTAAGTTATATAGTGGCCACCTCTTTTATTTATTGCATTCATAGTTTTTGCAAGGAACTTGATTGGGGATGTTTTTTTTTCTTTTTATGTTGCAGGTTCATTCCTCCCTTGAAGTCCATGATATTTTACCTGATTTGCTCGCATCAAAGTATTTTAAGTACATTGATATCAGGTATGAAGACTACCTGATACGTCGCCAAAGTAGGAGATTTTTTAAGAGAATGGAAGTAGGGGATTTTCTTAATTCTACTTTTAGCATGGCTGAGATACACTCTCTTATGCTGAGACATTTCATTAAACTTCATGCAGTTCTGTCTATTTGCTCCCATAATCCTATTGGCTACATTCATGTTTAATCAGGTTACATCATGATTAGCCATATATATTTTTACATGTTTTTCTGATCAGTTGGTTTCTTTCATCAGATATTTTACTTATATCAGCCTCGAAAAGCTTTCCCGAAGTATAGGAGCCAATGATATCTCAGGTATCACTATTTACTCCACATTGATATCCTGTCCTTACCTCTTTTATTGTTTGCACCTGTTTTCATCCCTTTTTTGCTGTTTCTACAATCAGACGATAGAAGGGAGAGCTTAGACACCACTGGTGCAAACCAGCCAGAATCAAGGTTGGTTTAAATATCTGACTGATGCTTATTTCCTTAAGTGAGAAATTACTTACTGGACAATACAAAAAGTTTTCTTGCACAATTAATGTATTACTAAGTATTTTCCTTTTTTCTTCTTCTTTGTATTGGATGCTGATTGTTTCTACAACATTTTATCAACTATGGTAGATAGTTGAGTTACAGAAAGGCAAGGCAATTAGTGTTGTTGCACTATGATTATGTCATCTGCTTTTGATGCTTCAGTGTGATTTATTTATCCTGAAACTGTGTTCTTTGACCTTTCCATTTGGCCAGAAGGATAAGTTCAGAATTTCTTTTCATTTTTCTTTAATCCTATAGAGGCACCCCTAAATTGAATATAGATAGCTAGGATGCTAAAGAAAAAAAGGTCTGACAAAGGATCAGCTAAATTATATTTTCCAGGTTATAGCATCTTGCCTGTCAATTCTGATTGAATTTTATCTGCATGATGGTTCTCAAAAACAGTATTAGTTCACCTTTTATATCCTTATCCAATTATATAGATGCCAAGTTCAGCCATATTTTCTTTTCAATTGGAATTTTCTTTTCAATTGGAATTTTCTTTTCCAACTTCATCTTCAGATCACAGAATTTGCAAGTCTTAGAGAGTTGAAAATGGTTACTTTGGCATGTCATTTGTAAACTGCACTTTATCACCTTTTCAGATCCAGGATATTTATCTAAGTATTTAGTTTGCAGTAGAAGTCTTGTCTCTTTTATCCTTCTCATAAGATGTTTCTACTGTATATTAAGTACTTTGATATTCAAGTTGACCAAGTGTATATGACGGTTTCCTCTTTTGGTTCTGCGTGTCGCATCTATTTTGAACTCATAGAAGCAATTCTTCCTTTTAGTCATTACCCCGGAAGTTTTAGTTTATTAGTGTCAATAGATGTCGCTCAATATTTTCCTTTTGTGACTTTGCTTTTCATGATTTAAAGCTTGGACCTCTCAGTTCACAAGTTATATCATCTACTATCTCGTATCCCTCCCCTGGAAGGTTCAGATGACAAGGCAGAATATGATATGTGGAACGCTGCAGGTAATTTTACTTGACCGCTTGTTGAATCCTGACATAGTGCTTCATCTCTATTTGACATCTAAAACAAGGATAATAACCAAGCCTCAGGCCCAAGCAAGTTGGGGTCGGCTATAAGAATCTCACTAACCATGTTACCTCTATTTGACATCTACTTCTATTAATATATGGAAGAATGTTTGTCCTAGCAGATTGCACGATTCATCATTGTTATTTTTGCTATTTACTGTTGTTCAATCTCTTCTTATGAACATATAGCTTTTTAAGTTTTTAACGATGTATTGCAACTATCATTATGAATTGAAAAGATTACATTTCATGGTCCTGATCCAAAGATTACACTTCACGGTCTTGTATTTTGGGTATTTGCAATTTTACACCTTTTATATTAAAGTTGACAAAGTAAGTTGTTCTGAAGACCGTAAAAAGGTTGGGGGGAGGCGTGATGGGGTTGATGATCAGGGTAGGGGTTGATGATCAGGGTAGAAACAATCTAATTATGATTGCATTTTGAGTATATGCACTTTTAGCCCCCACTAATTTTGGATTGAGGTATCATTGTATGATTGCATTTTGAGTTTAGCTACTGAAATTCAAAATTCATAGTTTTATGAGTGATTGGATCTTTTTTAGATTATAAATGCCTTACATTGTTTTCTTTGGGATAAGGTATCTAAAATTTATTAATGATGGGGAAACCATATATAGAAGATGTATTCAAAAAGTTAGAGGATTATGTCATGTCTTGAGTTGCACGCGCCGAGATTCGAGAACACAAAACATAAAGTAGGTTAAGCTCTATGTGCAAAGACAACTCTCAAGTACTCAAAGTCAAGGCATCTAAATATAACCTTAAAATATGAAAGCTATACAGAGTTGAGGGGTTTGTCTATGGTCAAGGACAAAAGTGCACAGTACTTTTGGAAGTCCAAAGTGCAAAAACAAATTTTTAACATTAGACACAAAACACAATTGCTAACTCTTCTATGGACAAATTGGACTAAGCATCGGAAGATAGAACCTTAAATTCTAGTAATAAGCTAAAGCCCCAATAATTTGTTCTTCTGTGACATCCAAATGCTCTTTGAGTGAACTCTCAACCAAACCAATTTTTGATACCTTACGCGGAGGAGATTAGTGCACAATTGATTTTTATATGACATGTAGCATGTAAAGCATATATCCGTATAGTATACGTTTGAACAGATCTTAGATAGATGTAATAGTAAATGGATCTTGCACTTGGCATAAACTGTTTTCCTTGTTGTCATGCTAACACTTCATCTATTGAACAAAAAAGACACCCGAAACATACGGAAGTGTCATCATGAATAATTAAAATGGCAAAGTAGCAAATCAAGTGACGCGAAAAAAGAGCGTTACAAACGAGAGAATAAGAAGACAAACAAATAGAACACTAATCTGTACATGGAGAGTTGACCCGCTTAGATAGCGGAAGGTTCCAACCTTTTCTTCTTTTTTCTGCTCTTTTTCTTCATCTTTTAAAATCAGAATGGAAGAAAGAATTACTTTTCGCTGGGATTGCACCTAAATGTATTCTGTTTGATGTGTGTGCTCCTTTGAACTCTGTCCATGACTTGGTTTACCCATGGAAGGTGATTTAGCTTCAGATTGTTCCATTACTTAAAGTGATGGTGAGATCGCTTTAATTAACATTTAAAAAGAAAAGAGCATGATCTCCTTAAACAACATTGTGATTTCTAAATAACATCATTGCCACCTATTATTGAATTCAGTGCATTTGACTTTTCTTTAAAAAGCCCCAACAAATACCTGGTCACCTAGTTGCTACCTCTAGTAAAACTTTTGTCTCCTAAAATACCTCTAGTCCCAGATTTGGACTTTCCAAGAGTCTGGTGTTTAATTGGAGATAGGTAGAGGAGCGAGTTTATTATCCGCCGAGTTCCAAACGTATAGTTATGAAAAAAAAAACTAAAACTTTTGATGGCCATGGATCAGGCTACAATGGATTGGATTTTCTTTTTTTGGTAGGGGCTAAGATGAATTTGATTTGACTCTACTTTCTTGGTTGTTGGGTAGCTAGATACTTGCGGAGTAAGGGCAGTAAAATACCTAATCATAGCTATAATGCATATACGACGCATATATCACTCTATTTAGTTTTGATTTTTGAAACATTCATTTGGCAGGATTGTACAAATCAAGTTTTAGCAGTTCTAAACTTTTACTATTTCAGGCCTAAAACAAGCTGCTGTATCATTCTTTTAGGCAATGCTTGAAATATGACCTCTTCTAACTTAATATTTTGTCTTATTGCCTATTGATGTGATCTTATATTTATGTGGATTTAGGTATGTTTACTGGAAAAGAAAATGACAAAGGACACACTGGAAAGCAATGCAAGGATGAATCAACTAATATCAAGGTATCTAGTGAAAAAAACCTTGTGATTTAAAAAGAAAAGAAATTAAGAATAAAAAAGGACCTTTTCCTCTGTGTACCTCACATTGTTGGACTGTTCTTTATGGACATCTACTGATTCTCTTTGGGTTTTCATGCAAGCTAATATTTTAAATACTTTGTGATCTTCAGGTTTTATCTCCAGCCAACATCGCAAAAAAGATGAAACTGAAATTTACTAAAGCCTGGATATCATTCCTTAGACTACGACTTGCTGTTGATGTTTACAAAGAGGTAAATAAACAGTTCCATTGACTGGATATCTATTTCATGCATTGGAACAGGGTCTCGGTGCTTGTATTGTCTTTTTACTTCCATTTTTGGGAAAGGAGAGGCCTAGCCTGATTTGAGACGTGCTAATTCGGTTCGGATAGACTTCATTCAAGAATGCCACCGCCCCGGGAATCAATAAGAAACCAGAGCTGCTCATAACAACGTACCAAAAAGAAGAATGCGAGAAGTTCATATTGTCCAGATTCGACTATAAACCAGGTAGTGAGGATGAAAAAAAGCATAAGCTACCTCGTTCGTGCTCCCGTCTTTCCCGCTCCATCTTCGGTGGATGCGCCCCTTCACTTAAAGGTGGCCAAACCAACCCACTGAGCCAACCTTTTAGATTGAATAAAGTTACTAAGCTAGTCACCTCACCTCTCTTTCTTACCCGCCCTTATTAGTAGTAGGCAACCTTTCTTTCTCGCCTTTCTTCCAGCTTTTTCCAGATAAAGGTCTAATAGAGTTGCGCTTTCTTAGTACATTGCCTTTCATTACCAATCTGTCGTTTTACAGCACGAAGTTACCTGAGGTCAACAGAAAAGTTCCATCCTCCAAGGAATATCGTAGAACAGCCGAAAAGCACAGTTTGCTTACATGCCATGCCGCCTTAGGCACATCTCTCTTTCTTAGTTTCACGCTGGACTAATGATAATGAATGAAAGTCAGTCTTTTACCGAATAAACCTAAACTAAAACTAAACTGAACTAAATGAAGCGAAGTTTACTGAAATAGTGTACTTGTACTATTACTATAAATACTACAGAACGAATACGCTTATTTTTCAAATGATTCATTTGTACTTCCATGATCTCTGCTCCTTCTGTTCTTATCTTATCCTGTACTCTTGATCCAAGCTATGGTAAGTGATGCTGTCATATTACGCATCGATTTTTATTTGACCTTTAAAGTTTTGTAATGCATAGCATGTTTATGTGAAGATAGATATCCGTCCTATGGCTAATCATCCCTCTATGTGATTAGCATTTTTCATGAATTTATCTTTATCATGAAACTGTGCAAAATTTTGAAATTTTATCGTAACTATAGCTTCGGCCAATCCCAACTAGCCTTTGAAAGCCGATGGGGAGCAATTCTGGGATGGAGGAAAAAAATCTGTTTCACATTAGTTTTGTTATAGACCCTCTTAATAACGGATTTGGTGGAAGTGGTATTATTCCAAAGCCAGCTTCATTTGTGATTCTGTTCTGCTTTCTTACTCCCGAAACACGATTGTTATGACGATTTCTAACATTCTCTTTTGCTTTCTGATCTCAGGTTCTGGTGAACCTTCATCAAGTTGTTATTCCCTATCTGTCTAATCCTCTTATGTTGTGGTAATACATTGTACTTTTTTCTTGTTTGTCTGATTGGTTCTATTCTTTCAGACTTGATAAGTTTTGTTGAGTGACTGCAGTACTTTTTCATATGCAGTGATTTCTTAACGCGGTCATATGATATTGGTGGGGTAGTCAGTGTGATGGCTCTTAGCAGCTTGTTTGTTCTCATGACACAACATGGACTTGAATACCCCAACTTCTATGAAAAGCTCTATGCGCTGTTAGAACCTTCTATTTTTATGGCAAAACATAGGGCTAAGTTCTTCCAGGTAATAGCAAAAACTTTACTTTCCCCTCTTTGTATTGGTTGCTATGCGTACTATTAGACTATCAGATCTGTTTTGGGGGATTATAGTTTGTGTTTAGAAGGTGTTGATTTGGAGTTCTGATTGAGTTGAGCTGCTACTCCAATCCCAATAAATTTCCACCTGAGGGCAAGTACTTTGGCAGAAATAAGTGTATCTTTGTTGCATGCGTCCAAGAAAAGTACGAATTACTGTATACTTGGAAATGTTCTGCATATGCTACATTTTCTGCATATGGTTTTAATTGGATTACGGTCATCTCTGTAGTTTAGGCAGTGGATTCAGGTTCATAAAGTTCATCGTAGTTCCATCATTGGTTCTCTGGACGGGTATGCATACTGAACTGATCTTATCAAGCAGAAAAAGGGATATCTGAATTATGTGATATTTCATGTATTGCTCATTGAAAAATAAGTTGATTTCTGAGCAATAATAAGAAAAAGGCGTCAATACAACACTGGTTACTTGTCAATTAATTTGCTTTATTGTCTTTGATGGAAATATCTTATTCAATATGTTGCAATATGGTAGATAATGTTTATGGGCACTAACTGCATAATGTCATTTGCAGCTTCTTGATTCGTGCCTGAAATCGCCACTTCTTCCTGCATATTTGGCGGCTGCCTTTTGTAAAAAACTCAGCCGGCTATCGCTCGCTGTCCCTCCTTCAGGAGCATTAGTCATTATTGCACTAATTCATAATCTCTTAAGGAGACATCCGTCAATAAATTGCTTGGTGCACCAGGTAAGACTATGGAGTCTTGCCCTACTTTTCTGCTGAAGTCATTGTTTGAGATGTTGTATCTATGTGGCACATTGAAGGGATAAAGTAAGACTACGAGAACCCCTAGTTTTTCTAAAAGACAAATTTATTGAGCAATGTAGCGAAACAGATCTAAATAGTGTAGAATGGCTGTACGACACTCATAAAGTTGACCCCAACTAGTTTGGGATTAAAGAATAGTTAGTTTTTTAATGAATGGATGACACACACAAGTGCAAAATATTTCTGCTTGGAAAATGTCATAGTGAAGTTTTTTGCCTGCTGCCTCATCACTGTTAGAGTTGTAAAGCTCATATTTGAGAGAAAAATTCTTTGTAGGAGGATGGTAATGAGACTACTAAAGACACTACAGGAGCAGAGAGTGAGGCTGATGATAGCACCGAAGACTCCAGAGCCGGCGGAGAAATATCAAGCGTCAAGTCTGGCATTGATCCTTTTGATGACAAGCAGACTGATCCTTTGAAGACCAACGCAATGAGTAATTTTCTTGTTTCATGAGTTGTCGTATTATAAAGTTCAATCATTCAGCTATCACAGTCTCATGCATTTCTCTTATACCACTTGTTTCTTTCTAATTGAGTTTAAAAGGCATTCTCATGACCTTATACCTGTAAGCTTCAGTCGTTCAACCAATGTAGTGTCAAGCATTTTGCTGTCTCCTCTTTTTTTCCTCATCAGTTAAAAAGGCTTTTCAAAGTCCCCAGTCAACTTGAATTGGTACTTATCTTTGTTTTTTTGGTTATTATTATTATTACTTTTTTTTTTTGGCGGAGAATACTTTTCTTTCTTCTTTCGGTGGAAAGGGATGGCCAAGAAATTATCAACTGTCTTAGCTACAGGATCTTTGCATTGGTGTTGTGAACAAGTGTAAATCCTCTTTGGCATTTCAACTTTTGATTATTAGCGTAACTTGATCAAGTGTACCTTTAAGTGGAAGTTAAGTTTTCTGGACCAACATTCTCAGTGTTTTTGCTTTAGTCATTAGAAATGTTTTGGTTGTTGGGGTATTTGTAAGGTACAGAAGTGAGCGCTTCCTCAATGTAAATTTCTTTATTTCCTTGTTTAAAACACTATTCTTGACATAGATAATGTGTTAAATTCTACCATTCCACAGGGAGCTCTCTGTGGGAAGTTGACACACTCCGCCATCACTACTGCCCGCCAGTGTCTAGGTAAGTGTATCATATGATTATAGCTTTTCCTATGTCAACGTGCATTTATTGTTAGTTTAATTGAGCCTTTTAACTAAGTCTCTTACTTTTTTCTTTTACATGTTAGATTTGTTATGTCCCTTGAGAATGATTTGACAGTCAGAGCTAAAACTACTGAAGTAGCAGTCAAAGATTTCAGTTCTGGTTCATATGCAACGATCTTTGGTGATGAGGTATTGTCTCATTATGGAACTATATTTGTTTTGGTTATAATAATCCACTTATCAGTTGACAATACCTTCTTTTTGTAAAATTTGCTGCAATTGGCTGACATACTGTCTTCAATATTATGTTGACATACTGTCTTCAGTATTATGTTTGCTTCTTTAACTATTGATGTGTCTCGCTTGGTTAAATGGCCTGAGTTGCTTTTCCATTTCTCTTTTGGGGTTGTTGTAATACTCCCTCCGTCTATGTTTACTTGCCTATATTTTACTTGGCACATCTTTTACGAAACAATAAATAGAATGATAATTTTACTATATTACCTCTAATTATTATAATTCATCTCACTTATTGGGAAATGAACTGGGAATAATTAGTACTTAATAATAAGGGTAAAATGGTAAGTTGTCTCTTGCTTTTCCAAACTAAATAAGTAAAAGCGGACATTTATTTTTAGTATAGTGGATTAGGTCTCATTTATTTTCATTAAGGCCTCATTTGTTTGCACTTAATGTAGGTTTGAATCTGAATGGTTTAGACCTCGATTAAGTGCAAACAAATGAGGCCTTAATGAAAATAAATGAGACCTAATCTACTACTCCCTCCGTCCACTGAATCTGAATGGTTCAGACCTTAGACCATTAAATGCATTTATTTTCATTAAGATTTAAGCACTTATTTGGCTTGAATAGGTCTTAACCATTAAGATCTGGAACAAAGTCTTAATATCATTAAGATGTATGTCATCATCACTCTGTCTACAACCACCAGCTACCACCATTAATCACCTCTATTATCACAACGACCACCACCATTACCATCACCAACCACCAGCCGCCGCCACCGCCACCACCAACAACCACCTCTTCTACCATTGTCAACCACCACTACCATCGCCAACCACCCCGACATCACAACCACCACTGGCAACCACCACTGCTACTAACCACAATTGTTAGTCGTTACTATACATACCACTTCCATTATTATAATTATATGTACTACCGCCACCACCACTACGACCACCGTTGTCACCGCCACCCCACGTCTACCACTACTATAACTCACTACCACCACTGCGACTAATCTCTAC
>JACEIK010000800.1:281579-336599 GCA_018107945.1 Datura stramonium
CCTACCTTAGGCGAGGTCTTGCCTTCTTCCCCTCATATTTAATCACTCAATCCATGCAGCACATGCAGAAAAAAGGATTGATATTGCGGAATCTAAGCCAAGGTACAAATTGAGTTGAGTTGAAGCAATAATCACTGATTAACTTATATAACTCATCTCCCATTCAAGGACAATTATAAAGAAGAAAACAAAGGGTAGGAGTTCAAAATAACACCCATAAGACAACGCATGAATGAACCAAGTTACCGAGCAAAGCACAACAGGCAAGCAGAAGAATAGCACTTGTCTATAGCTTTTTGGAGGTCAACCAGAGAAAGAATCACTAAATTCTAACTTGTCATGCCACAGGGGAGATACAGTCTCCACCAATAACTACAGCAGCAGTATAAAGGAAATGATAATTTTCCACTGGTTATACTACAGTTTCAGAAGAGCATCAATACAGAAGTAGACAAAACCTGACATGAAAAGGCCTTCCAAAGGGATTATACTGCAAAAGAATTGATAGCAAAAGTCTTACCATGCCTTCCAAAATGACTAGGTCAGCATCACTCCCTAAGTATGCCAGCTCCTGAGATACCATTGTTAGATCAATGACCTGCAACAACATGATGCATTCAGTAAAATAAGCCTGACAGCTGGACCAGCCCGAAATTGCCTTGTCAACCTGACATTCATTCAATTCATCACATGCATAATGGCCCAATCAAGCCAAGCTGACGAGTGAGTTCAGGGGCAGATTCATATTAAATTTAGGTTGGGTGTAAACCAAAATAAGTAAGCCCTGAATTCTTCTCGCTTGCTTAAAAGTGGGAATTCTCAGTAAGCTAAGACAAAATGTATAATTATGGGCTAAGCAATAGTAGGCACGGAATTAGGAGATTAGTTGTGAGCCACCATCGCCTTCGGCCAAAAACCTTGACTGATGGAATCTAAATCTAGAGAATAAGTTTCCCATCCTCTCTTTCGGGGGTGCGGGAGGAAGCTCTGCAGTACGCAAATGAAACTAAAAATGACTGCCACTTACCGGCAAATCATTACCAGAATTGGCAACTAAAAGATTGGACGTGTCGACACCTATGAGCTTCCCATGCTCATCTTTCAACTGTTAATAACCAAAATAACATGTCAATACCAAACTAAAGCTGAGAGCCCCAAAAGTTGAAACATAAAACTTCTCTCACCTTAGATATAATCTCTACTAACTCAAGGTAAGTAACATCATTGATTGAAGGTAAGTCATTAGCAGCCAAAACAACCTGGTCGAAGAAAGCAGTAGGTAAATGAGATATGGAAACAGGAAAAACACATTGTTACAAGAAATGCTTTTCATATACTACCAATAAGAGCTAAAAATAACTTACAAAATTTATCAGCTAATCAATAGGTGGCAGTCAATCTGATGCACTTCATACTATCATCATGGTGACATATACAAAAAATGTAACTTATTTGCAGGGAATTCATACCTATTAAACTAGGTTTTTCAGGTCAAGTTTCTTAGCTTCAGGGGATTGATGAAACAGAAACATGACAAGATTGATGATATTCAGTATACACAAGGTGCTGCAACTATGATTTAGCAATAAAGGCAACACAAAACCCAGCTCGAGTATAATGTTTTACTGGAAATAAACCATTTTCGTTAATATCTCAGTGTTGCAAATAGAGCCAAAAGAGCAATGAAAGAGAATTAAGTTACACTCTCAGAAGAGGCAGTCAAAATCCTATCACAGTGATGTATACTACATATTGAACTTGTGTGCACCCGTAAAAATCCACAAACCAGGCATATCAAAATACACATAACGGGATTTCATTCAATGCAATGTAATCAAAGAACAGTCCAGCTATTGGTGGCCTACATTTTGAATTCAGTTTATTAAACACAGGAAACTTCAAATCTTACATACAAGAAAGGACCAGACAAACCTGTGCTCCATGACGAAGTAATTCTCTAGCAAATGGAAGAATACCCAAAATAACATCTGCACCAGAATTATCAACAAAGATCACCACCTGTATAAGAGTAAGGATGTCAGTGAAGGAACAGACATCAAATGCACTGGATGCTTGTCAAAAGAAAGATCATAAAACTTGAAGACCAAATGAAGACGAAATATGATAAGAAACTCACCTTTTTCCATGTCTTTTTGCTCCATCTTGTAATGAAAATGTCCAGATCATCTATAACCCAGGGTCGAGGAACAAGGTTTTGGCAACTAGCTAGAAAGGACATACCATCCTCTGAAAATAGCTCTGCAAGCTTCAAGAGAGGTTAAAGAAATTAGACATCAATTAAATTATCTTGAAAACTTTGAATCATTTTAGAATTGCTTGCTGTGCAGGACACAAGATTAGGATATCAAAATTAAATCTGGAAGGTTTCAGCTAGTTGGACTCTGAACAGGTCCCAACAAGATGCTCAGGGATATCATATTTTATGCAATTCACAGAGCTCTCCCTATTGAAATCTGCGTGTTGTGATATGTTACAAGGACTCGGGTGTGCATGTCAGACAGGGGAATGTGTATAGGCATGTTTGATTTCAAGCAGGTTTTATATATCTGTAAGGATCTTTACTGGGAATCAATATTTATGTAACACCCGTTTGACATGAGTAGCTTTAGGCGAATGAAGAGTTTAACATAGTAGCTATGCTACAAGTTTCTCAAACAAGATAAACATTCCAAATGATGAATCTAAACCATCTGAACTGGCTTATGTACGGGTAATTCTGAGCCTCATTGTGTTACCGGCAATGACTAAACAGGCTAAAAGATTTCTCTGCTAATTTGCATCTTTCATAAAGTTTCTAAGCAGGAAATTTTCCTGATAATAGTCCTGAGAATGTAGAGTCCTAAAAATTGGAGAGCTAGTGTGAAATGTGATTTAATAACTATTAAGCTTAAGCAGAAGAAGTTGAGAACCATGAGACAGATAATAATTTTCTGATCGCGGAAGTGAGATACAGCGATAAGGCTTTTTGTTTGTCTGATACTACAAATTCATGCAATAAATCTCAAAGAAGGGTACAAGAGTGTCATTGAAGATAGCAATCTTCTCGTAATCCTATGAACAAGAAGGTGATCCTCTAAGTAGGATCAATATTGGGTGCCGAGCTGCTGACTTTGTGGCATAACAACCCCTTAAAGCAAAAACACATTAAATAGTATGTGAAGTTGCAGCACATGAAGTAGATTATGAGTACTGTCCAGGAATTGAATAAAGCAGCTGAAGTCTGTCATCTAGAGTGGTAGTATGGCCAGAATGCACTTATATTCAAGTTTCAAAGATAGCAAGAAAAGGAAGAACAATTACTAAAGGAACCAATTGGATATATGAGCTTGAGTAACTTAACCTTCCACTGGAACTGAAAACCATCCATTTTAGTGCGCGTTTCTACTTTTGGTATATTTGTATACAGGCCATTTTTCTTGCCCAAAACATTAATAAAATCTATTAATTTAGAAAAAAACCCTTTCTACTAGATTTTCTAGATAATTTGGACATAGCAATGGACGGATATCTATGTTGTCAAAAGTGCTATAGGATAATCCAAAGCAGTTGATTGAAAGATTTTAGTTTCCATAACTTGACTTACTGCAAGGGTGAATATACAATCCAAAGGAATTGTGAAGAATCATGGATCAAAACGCACGGTTTACCTTTGCGGAGCCAAGATCAAATATATTTCCTGCAAAAATTCCTCTGACCAAATTCTCTACACGCTTGGCTTCATCCTCAATAGCATCATTAAGACATACTACATCCTTAAATAAAGATATAGCCTTTGCATTTTCTTCATCCTAGCACCCAACAATGTAGAAGTTAAAACCTGATACTAATTTCTAATATTGCAGGATAAGGAGCAGAAAACAACCCGATGATCTTTAAAGAAGTGGGATTGTTATTTTGTAAGGTATGTCAACATCCACATGCAAACACCCAGATGCATGTTGGCACACCAGATGCAAAGTTGGGGTCTAAGTGATGATCCACCATTTTTAATGACAGATGCAGCTTTTGCCAGTCACTCTTTTTAAATCGTCGTAATATCTTTCCCTCAATTATCCCATTCCTGATTATGAGTAATTACTGAAATTTCATAGCACTCTTCATATCCTTAGGGTTACTTCTTTGAGCACATGCTAACAGGAGAGTCAACTTGAGGAATTTAATATTGGAGAAACGATACTAACCTTGACCTTTTTAAATATATCTCTGAACCCCACTTCCCTAAGCACTTGCTCTCTTAGGCGACAAAGAAGCTAAAAGAAAACGAAGGAGAGCTTTAGCTTCTTAGCAACAACAAGAAGTTATCAGGAAACTTAAGAGTCAACAATTGCTAGCTTAATATGGTTGAACTTACAATGCAATCAGGAGGCCCTCCATGACTTTCAGGATCTTTCTTTAGATCCTCAAGTATTTCACCATATCTATCCACCACAAAAAAAAAAGGTAAAAATTTTAAACTGTCATCAATTTTCAATTTGTACATATTTTTTTAAAGGTATGGTCTAAAGTGACTATATTTTTTTCATCACTTTGATGACAAGTCAAAACCACTAATAATTAGAAGTAACCAAGTAACTTACACAATAAATTTCTCTTTTATAAAGTATATGTTTTTTTCGGATAAGTGAATTATTTTATTGATTGAAAGAAGATGAAATAAGAGCAGGCAGAATAATGCGTAGTAAATTAAGAAGATTATATAACCACCCCCAACTAGTTTGAGATTGAGTCGTAGTTGTTGATTGAAAAGGGAAAATCTCATATATAATACATAGACTAATAATCTTGTACAAGTGATTCTCTACTTGTAACACTCAATCATCTATTGCTAACTTGTAAACCATAAGGTACTCTAAAGCACGTACAATCGAGCGATAAATCCCTCCCACACTTCCCAGAGCTAGAGTAATTTTGCACACCTTTCTTTTGCAAACTTCAAATGGTTGACCGCAATATTGCTTTCATGTATATTTTTCATGACCATCTCAGTCCTGCTTTTTTTTTCAAAATTTTTTTTATCAAGCAACTTAGTCCTGCTATATCCTCCATTCTTTTATTCAGGTTATTCGTTCTGCTCTCATTTCATAAGTATAACTTTGACCTCCATGATTAACATTCCCAATTCTCTTCCTCTCATCTGTCCTCTTCCTCTTCCTTGCTTCTCATTTCCTTTGTTAGTGTTGTGAAAGGCAGGCTTGAGGGACTCTTAAACCCTAAGGTTAGGTGCAACATAAGATGGGCACTTAGCTTCATTTAGGCAGCACTCTTTAGTATATGCATCAAATTGCCGAAGCATGTGCCTCATCACACATATGGGTTCTATCTAGAAAGGCAACAATAAACAACGGATATAATTAGCACAGTGATACATTAATTGTTAATTAAGCAAATTGAATGAGATGCTTGTAAGTGGAACTGCGAAATTAGGGATTTGTTAAAAGGAAACTAGTCTGGGAACCTATATTAAAACCTTCAAACACATCTTTGCATATCAATCAGAAACTTGAAGTAATCTTTTAACTTGATTGTCATCTTAATTGTGGTTTTTTCTTTGTCAATTCCTGTTTCTATATAATTTTTATTTGTGTTTATAGTTAGTCTTCCTTGCATTACATTTATTTTAATTTTTCTACTTACGCATGCAATCACTAAAACTTTTGCTTGGTAGTTCTATGTGCTTTATGCCTTTGATAACACTGCATTAGTTGGAAGTTGCATTATCTAACATAAAAGACCAAACTTGAAAAGTAAAAGAGAGAGAGAGAGAGGAAAGAAAATGTAATGTTACATGAGAAAAAAGGTCTACTACTTAGCCCGCCAGCTGCTCCCCACACCTTTTTTCAGCATATTGTACTTAAGCTTGCTTGTTTGATAAATAGAGAATGAAAGAATAGACTAAAATCAGCTTTGTTTCAGCACACTGTACTTAATCTTAATGGAAAGTAGTTTTTCCAGGGGATCTTAGTAGCTTAGTTGGTTCGATTCCCTACCTTGTAATCTCCTACCCCCAATTTGTTTGAAAAAATGTTCTTCTAATTTAGTTTCCTTGGTACCCACCGCTTCCCTCTAAAGAGATGAACTTTTCTCTATTCCATTGACCATTCTCTCCGTGAAACGAGGGGTAATAGGAAAATACAAAATGGTATAGAAGGTACCTCTGAGCAAACTTTTCGGCTCGCAAAGGAGCATCTGGAACAGTGTCATCGCTCTCAGCCCTCTTCCTGCATTTATTAACAACAAACAAGAAATTTGATGGGTAATCCAAAGAAGGATCAAAACACTGTATACCAATTTTTTCCTCTTAAAGACGAAAACAACAATACATGTCGTCAACCTCAAAAGACATCGTTTAATTCAAATGCAGTATAGCCAGATATACGAATTATTTCGGGCAATAGTCAGCTTGATAAGGTGACTATTAAATCGAAAAGGTACGATCGAAACATCATTTCTCGAATCTACAACTGGAGGTGAAGAACAACTCTCATCCTGACTGTAAAACGCAGAAGTCTAATTCGAATAGAGCAAACACAATACCTAAAGGAAGGGATGGAATTCATAAAGAGGTCGATCCAGGAGAGCTCGGTGGGTGTTGGTTTCTTGGGATTGTCGGAAGGGAACCTGTAAGGAATGGTACATGCCCGGTAATTCGACTCAATCGGCGTCATCAACAGCGGGAAAGGCACCAGTTCACCGGAGCTCTCCATTGTTTGCTCCTTCTCTCGCTAAGCGTTTCAACTCCCTCAGTGAATTGAATGCTAAAATTACTCAGTGAGAGAGTAGAGAATATTCATTACTTTGATAAGGCATATTATTTTCTACGGGACAATTACTTAGAAGTACATTTTGTGCTACGGCCCTTCCTATCGGATAGAAAAGGATGTCATGATAATGAACTGATTTAACTGGGATTGTAAATTTCAAGTTTGTCTATGAAGAGCGTATCTAATTGTATTAGTGTCTATAATTGATTTCTTCTGTGTAATACTAATTGATAGGACCTCATTGGTAAGTGTTACAAGATCTCGTGCATTGGAACCCATGGTTATGGACCCGAATCCGTTAGTATGAAACATTTTCTTTTTCAAGTGAAATCCCCTAGTATATGAAAGAGTGAAAAGATGCTTTCGTTGTTAAGATTGAGGACTATGAGGGTACGGTGGGATCTTCGTAAAGTTGATCATTATGAGTCTTAAGACGAATTTGATTGGCAGGTTCAATAGCAACGAGAAGGGGATTCACTAGCTCGTTATTTAGTACGAATCGGGGAAATGACAGAATCCATAAAGATTATTCAACAGGCTCCGAGAAAGAGAATTGATGTATGACCTCTTCAAAGCTGCCACCGGTATGCGAATGATGCATAATTATTTTCGTATCGGAGGAGTGACTGCCGATCTATCCTATGGCTGGATAGATAAATGTTTGAATTTTTGCGATTATTTTTTAACAGGAATTGCTAAGTATCAAAAACTTATTACCCGGAATCCTATTTTTTTTAGAACGAGTTGAAGGCGTAAGCATTATTGGGGAGACGAGACATTAAATTGGGGTTTATCGGGACCAATCAATTAGTACTTAATTAATGCTTATCAAAAACATTTACCTGTAATTAGATTGTAAATCAGTTTGAGAGAGACATAGAATTTACTCCGTATAATTAGGAATTAGGAATAGAAAGTAGAGCAAGGATACATATATATTTGAATAGCTCAAAAAAATAAAAGAAGTATTTGAAGAAAAAAAATACTTAAAATATAACAATCCAAAGATTATTTTCTGTGTAATAACATTTATATTATTATTTATACATAATAAAATCCCTATCCTTTTTTATGTGAAGATTGTATTCTTTCGTCAATTTATAAATATTTTAAAGAATTAAAAGAGATTATTTAGTTTCAATATTTTTTTACTTTTTAAAATTGAGCACTGCGTCGAGGATGAGTTCATTGGAAGATAAACGATTTCTATATGCAAGTGCTTTTATCATAAATTGGTCAATTTGTCGCTATTGATTGCTCACGCAATTTACTATATCTGTTTTGGTCTAATATTACCTTTCATTAGGAAAAATGTTTTGAAATTTTTTTTTCAGAAGTATTTACTCGTATTGAGTCCACCTATTTCTTTGTTAGAGCTTTTTAAGGGTAACGGAAATATAAGACAATATGCTAACGATAAGGGCATGAATGGACCAAAAGTATAACCGAGAATAACATTGAGCAATTTCAGATAACATAGACGCAACTTTAGACCTTTTCACAAAATGGAATCATGCATTCAAGTTGATATTGTATTCAAAATGCACTTACCATAAAATAAGTTATCGTGAGACAAAAACATTAGGCGATTTCTTTAAACAAAATTATCTAGTAACTATTGCTGGTGGGAGATTGCAAGTTATGCCGTGAAATTAGTCAAGGTACGTGCAAACTTATCCGAACCAACACACAAGTATTCAGAGATACTTCATCAAGATGGAATGAGTCTCACTAAGCAGTAAATGGGAACAAATTTGCATTAGTCAACTATATTGGTGCAATTCATCAAAAAGAGAATCCTTTTAGGTGCAGTTCAACTCTAGAGACGAAACATTGATAAAATCAAAATACCAAAAGTAAATGAAAGAAATAATCAAATAGCCTTTTCATCATATATACTAACCACTGATCAAATGGTTCATTACATTTACTTTAATCTTGGTACCTCCTCTATCAAATGGTTCATTACATTTACTTTAATCTTGGTACCTCCTCTATCAAATGGTTCATTACATTTACTTTAATCTTGGTACCTCCTCTTCAGTCTCATCTAGGAAATTTAGGGACTGGCCATAATACTTCTCTGCTTCCTGCCTTACAAAAGCTGAAAGATTCGTTTCTTTATTCGACTCCAAACCATTTATCAATAGTTTAAAGGTCAGCTTATCGGGATCACATCCTCTCAACTTCATCAAGTAAAAGACCTCCAGTGCAAGGCTAGTGAGATTAAATTTCATTAAACTTTCCAACAATGCATAAAAGCCCTCAACATCAGGTTCTAAACTACTTTCCATTTTCAATGCCATGATAAGACAGTTGATATCTTCAAGCAATCCATTGCTTCCCAAACAGGACACAGTTTCAGCATACAGTTTGAGTTGTGGCCTATACGGTATCTCCTTCTGAACTTCCTCAAAAACCTATATCAGGGTACCCATAAAATTAGGAGCTGCCAACATTTGGGTAAATCAATAAACGTTTGACAAATCCAGAAGTACACAAGCTAGTGTAATGTAACTGTTTCAACTCCAACTGAACATCACAAAAACTTTGATCATTAGAATATCTTTTACTGTCTTGTCAATCATAAAATTGAAATGGAAACTACCAATCAAAGCACAACTTGGACAAAAAAAAGAAGAGAAAGAAAAAAGATAGCTGAATTAGAAAGTAGATAAGAGCAGGAAAAAAAACATAGCATAAATGAGACTCATGCCATCTTGGAAGAATAAGATGACTGGATTTTTTTTTAAAAGAATGCTTTCCCACATTTTTTGAGTCCCAGTCCCTCTCACTCTAAGAAAACCCAAAAATCTCTAGAAGAAATCTAATACATCACCACACCTGCACTCTCCAAACAGAAATAACCCAAACAACATGTAGAAATTGAGAAAATGCAATTGGGATTAAACTTAAAGATGAAGAAGTCTAATCAAGTACATATCTTGTGTAAAGTTAAGAGAACCAATAGAGTTATAAGTTAAATGTGCAAAAATTCACAGCATGTCTACATTCATTGAACACAAGTTGGAGAATACTGTAGAAACATAGAATGTTGTGTAGAATGTTTATATTCCATAGATTATCATGTTGAATATATCCGTTGTAAAATTCCTATACAAGGAGTTCCTTTAGACGTGTTAGCCAATTCACTTGTGTCACGTGATATCAGAACCTCTACTATCTAGGTAAATAACCGTAGTAGCCTAAGGCCGCCTATCTAGCCAAAGTTTTTCATTTTATCTTTTAGATGATGTTCCTGGCAGCACTGTCTTTCTACGCTCCTCCTTTGTATGGGTCCTGATGTCATCAGCCTGCATAAGCTAGCATGTCAGCTTAGCAATTCATAATTGTCGAGAGTTAACGTCATTGGTCCAAGTCAACAACTTGTCAAGTTATCACTTCAAGTTATCACTCTACACCTAACTAGTCAATTTAGCAATCTATTTCAACTGACCCACTAAGTCAATAGCCACACAGTTTTCCACTTAGCATAAGTCAACTACAACGACAATATCAACAGTCATGTCATTATCCGGTCAGCTTCCATATCCCTTTCAAGTTAGCACGGTGTATTGCCAGTGATCACTAGCCAAACAGGTAGTATCTTATTTACTACTAATATAATCCATCTGGCAGCACGCCAATCCCCAAATTTAATCATGCCTCGTGAATTCATGATAACACCACAACCCAGTTAGTTTTCTCGGCAGCAAAAGACAAAGCCAATTTGACATACTCAACTTAATTTTCCAGTTTTGATATTCAAACTCAAATAATTTCACCACCTTAAGTTTTAGGGCAACTTGTTGAATCAAGAGCATTATGAGATTATACGTTAAACTACATAAACATTTTCCAGCATTTCTACCTTAGGCGATGCAGCGGTGGGGATCTTTGATGAGCAAGACCAATAATGGTATATCTGAGGGGTTCAAAAAGTGGGCCGCTAACATGTATGAGTGACCTACAGAAATATTTATGCCCAAGAAGGTTTTTGGAGCACAAGATGCAGACACTGTGAATCTACTTTCTGCTCAAAAACCAACCTCGTCAACTAACTGAATGCCTTATTGTCATTCAGGTAACACCCGAGTTCTGTGACTTGTGTCTAGAATTTTTTATTACAACGGTGGCATTCGAGCCAGCTTACAGGCACCTCTACTGTTTCACTGTGTAGTGTCACTCTAAGTTGCTCGTACTCGGGTGCGGGTGTCCGATACGTAGGATCCTTCATGATCTAAAACTTAAGATTCCAAGGCATGAATCTAGGCAGGAATACGGGTGCGGGGATTCGGTTAAAAATAATTCAAATATCTAAAAGTAGAGTTATATGTCTAAATTATGAGACATTATGTGGAAAACTTACAAGGTATTCCTAGGAGAAAAGATTGATCAACAGGAGAATCCCAAAAGCTGATATACGGAAAAGGACTAACATAGAAATTTCTATATACAAGGTATTTCATTTTCTTTAATTTCACTTTAACTTTTGTTTTGATTGTAGAAATCATAGTACCCAAAATTTCTCATTGATTTTGGTCAAAGTACCCAAAATCAATTGATCGTATCCGGTATGGATCCTACACCCATACCCACACCTAAATCGTGTTGATTCGAGTCCGGCACCGAAACTGAAGAGTCCAAGCGACTTAGATGTCACCTCCCATCAACACAAGTACCAGGTAACTCTACCTACTAAAGGTGATGAGAGGAAATAACTTGGCATTTTTTATCAGTTTTGAACCCTGCTTTTCACGATTTTCACCCCTTCATTGATGGTTAGGTCACACCTTTGGGTACTTATGTTGTGGACATTATGAGTACTGAACACCAACCAAATAATCTTTTGCTAAATCATCAAAAGAAATTTGATTTTTTTTTTTTGATAAAATAATGTATTCCGTAGAAAGAATCAAGCAAATGCAGAATTTACAGAGCATAGAAAAGCAAAATACATTGTTAGCTCTATTACAAAAGGCTAATCAAAAGTTAAGGAGCTAACAAAGTCCAAAAAAGCTTCGGGTTAATTGACAAGGGAGAAATCGCTCCAGCTACAAAAACTTGTTAAGACTTTAGCCTTAAGAATGTAGCTTGGGGAAGAGGTGTCTTCAAAACATCTGTTGTTTCTTTCTGTCCGAACACACCAAAAAATGCAAGCAGGGATCATCTTCCATACTTTCCTGATGGGTTTTCTGATCTTCCATGAGCTCTGACTAACCAGTGCATCTTTAATACTATCTGGCATAACCCATTTTAGGCCAAAAGCTGCAATGAACATGTTCCATATGCCTGTGACTACTGTACAATGGAGAAGAAGATGGTTGTTGGTCTCTAGGGTCTGATGACACATGTAGCATCTGTTGACAATGTGGATTTTCCTCCTGGTGACAAATTTGGTGTTTGAGAATGCAAATAATTAGAATAATCCTTTATCCAATGTATACAAATCCTTGGATGGAGGGATCTTCTCAACTTTACATGGAGATAATCAGATTGTGATGAGACCTACGAATGGACTTCAACAATCTCACCTCACCCTAGCCAAGCCTACTCAAAACAAGATGTCCTCATAGGATGTTCAATCGCTCATGCAAAGAAGATGTGCATCAATTAGCTTGTAGCTACTGGGATAATTCTTTTTTTATATTTGACACTATAAAAAAGATCGATATTCAACATTATTGTATTTGTGGATGATATGGTATTACTGAACATGATCAGGTGCGATCAGGAAGAGATTGAGGAATTAAAACAACACATCCTTTCTAATTCCTGTTAAAAGACTAGGGATGACATATGTTCCTTTTGGGAATAAAAGTTGCTTAGCCCCCAGCTGGAATGTGGTCATCAGAAAAGAGGAAAGTACTCCTGATATCTTCGACGAAAGCCGCATGATTGATTGTAGACTGATCCTGGTCAGAAACTTTTATGCGAAGATTAGGGAAATACTCAAATTATCAGGTTGGCAGATGCAAATGAGTTGAAACTCTATTTGATAGGTGATTCACATGCAGTATCATGTACTGAATGATGAGATCAAGTACAAAGTCGAGTACAGAGATGTGATGGTAAAAATTGAGCTTATGCAGTTGAAACAATTGCCTAAGACTTTAATGCTCAGAAGTTTCAACAAATGAAATTGATTTCTGACAATCAAGTTACTGTACACATCAATGTTTAGTCCATTAATACATTGAGATTGATTGTCACTTTATATTGTCGGCAGTATAACCTTGACTTCTGTACTAGTTCTGTTTGGCTGATACATTCACCAAAGTACTCCAAGGACCTAGGACAACATATATGTGAGGCAAGATTTGAGCCTATAATCTAACTCTCCATCTTGTGAGGGAACGTTATAATATAACCTGATTCCTTGCATCATTATAGGAGAACAAAAATATTCCAACACTCCATAGGATATTATGGAATATTTTGTATTTAATTGTGGGACAATTACTTCAACATTACCAGTTGTCCAGTTTCAAAAAAAAATTGTGGGACAATTACTTATGTTTTTCAGGCATAAAGAACAATTATATAACTAATATTGGCCCCTTAGACTCCTATATGAGGAACTCCTTTTATACACAGTGTCTAGTAAAACATTCTTTTTTTCCTTCTTGTTTTACATCTCCGATTTTGCTAAATCAATCTACCCGTGAACCCAAATTCAATAACTGGACATTAGTGGCCTGAAAGAAAAAATGTTTGTCTTCCATTTTTGGGAAAGCATCTTAAAAAGTCTACTTCCCGGAATTATCCCACTGTTCCAGCTCAATATTTTTATCTTTATTAAGTGTAGTCAAACATCTTCCTATATTTTTCTCACCAGAATTATCCTCATAATTGACTAGAACTTCCAATTTGTTCAGTTCCATCTTACCTTTCTGCCTTGAACCGAAGAACAATTTTATTAATTCTCCACTCACCTGCCAAACCTTTTTATGTATATCCCCAATTGCTTGTTTCGTTTTTCAAGCACTCTTTTTACCATTTTGACACTTCTACTTCAGTAAGCAATATCTAATTCCACTGCATGTTGAAGGAGGCAAATGATTATACAGTGGATATAGCAATTGGGGTTTCTTTTTTTCTTTCAGTTGGGAGATTACCTAAACAATATGCGAATCCCAAGGAGTCACAAATTACAGCATCGTAAAACTAGAATTGAGTGGCGCTAACCTTGAGAGCTAAGAGGCATTGGTTCTGGCGGAGGAGTTCGCGGAGAACGGCTATCATATCACTCTTAAGCAAACGCCTGACTATGCCATTAAACACCTGTTCCACTGCGGAGTCATCGTTTTTGTGGGCCACCCGTTTCAGTGCCTGAACAGCTTGAATGGCTTCAATACTAAGGTTCCTCCCCTTCTGCAAGGGCTTTCGATTTTTGCTCCTGTCTCTCATGCTAATTCTCATATTTCCACCACATTTAGACCCGCTCCTAGACGCTATCGAACTGCATACTATATCCGATAGAAGTCGCCGGCCGTGAATCCCTGAGTCGAGAGGATACGCGGCCAACCTCGCACATTGGGACCAGCTATTCATAGTGACACGAGAGAATTTAACTAATTACGTGCTAACATATTTCAAAATGTAGAATAATTAGAAGTCAGAAAACATAACAAAATAATTAAGATATAATAAACCGATGGACTCGCTCCACAATAAATATTTTAAAAAATAGTCAGAAAATAAACACAAACAAAAGAAGATTAGACTTAATAAACTTAATGAATAAATTCAGGTTAATAAGAACCATCAATTATTGCTATAAATATCTGAAGCTTCCAAAATACAAAGAAGATTAAAAAAAAAAAAGAATTTAAAACAGTCAAAAAGCACACAAAGACATACAATTAGCATAATATATGTTGTAAAAACTACTTTTATAACTAAAAAGATGGAATCCTAACAAAAAAAATTGAGTTGGGACCACATTCAATAAACTATGTCTTTAAAAACAATAAAAGTTCCACTTCACCACATCACTTTAAGGTGACAGGAATAAAAAGAATAAAAAAGGGAAGGGGGACCAGAATTTGAAATCCTAAACTACTTAACAAAAACTCCTTTGCTGTACCCTAAACCACCTAAGAAGAAACACATAGTATTAAATAGTTTAGAAAAATTGCACTAAAACTATAATAATGTATGGCATTATTTCACATACATAACATTAAATCATTTAAAGCAAAAATAGGCACTCAAAACAATACAATCAGCATAAAAACAGAAAAGAAATAATTACAAAAATCATACACTAATAAATAATTATTTAAAACGGTCAAAAGCTCACTGGATGCACCATATAGATACAAACAGAATATAATAGAATATGTTCCAACTACTTTATAAATAAGAAAAGATGGAATCCCAACCAAAAAAGAGTTGGGACCAATTCTTTCTGGAGGTTATCACTTCTGCATAACTTTAAGGGCTAGGTAAAAAAAGAATAAAAAAAGGAAGGAACCAGAATCCAAATCCTGAAACTGCTTTATAATTATTTCATATGCCTTAAACCGCCTAAGAAGAAACAGGACAGTAAATAGTTTCGGAAAAGGCTAAAACCATAAAATGTAGCCATTGTTTCACATGCCTAACATCAAATGATTTGGAACAGAAATACATGTGTACTAACACAACTAGAACTGAAGAATATATTAATCCAACATAATACAAGGCTTAACAAAATAAAAGTGCAGTATTTATGAAATTATTAACTTGCTATATTCATCATAAAAATCTGTAACTTACAAAATCAAAATCCTAAGTTACAAACTGCATAACCCAAAAAGGCGAACTGCAAAAAACCTAAACACTATTAGATATACCTTTTACTTCATTTAGAATGCAAGAAAGCAGAGGAAAGAAGATTTCAACAATACAAAGTTCAATAAAAAAAGTCACACTATTTCTCACCTAAAATTAGTTTGTTCGACCAGAAATAAAGAAGGGAAGGCGCACAACTACAACAAAGAACGTTTTTATCCGAAACTTGACAGAAATGAAAATTAATTTATCGAGAAAACCTAAATCAGTTTATCAAGAGAGAGCACAATACTATAAACATGCACTGCCTATGGCCCCACCTCAAAATCGTACTTCCCGAAACCCAAATTAAAGCTCTAAGTTACGAACTGGACAACTTAAAAGAGGCGAACTGCAAAACCCTAACACAACCCAAGAGGGCAAAGGACATACCTTTCTCTGTTTTACAAGTGCAGAGCGAAGAGAGAAATCATTCTGGAACTCCAACATTGAACTCCACGACCTCTCAGATTTTTCCAAGTAAAGATCGATGGTGTGTCCATTTATGTTCTAGAAAAGAGGTGGAATAGACGATTTGTTGTTTGTTAAGAGGAGCAGGTAAGTGAGTTGGGTAAAATTATTTGGTTTAAGGATGGTGGGTTTGGGTCGGGTGCATTGGATATGCCCAGGTAAAATTTGAAATACAGGTAATTTTAATGAAATTGCAGTTTTAGTTTTTAATGTTGGGTATTTAAGAAAACTTTGTTAGGTGAAAATAAATTGTACTTATAATATAACGGAAGATAAAGTTGATGTTGATAGATGAAAATAGAAGAATATTTTTATTATTTTCGTTTTTTCCTTTCTTGTACATGAACACATGGCTACGTTCGTTGGACTCTTTCAATATGCATCTTTCATTGAGCCAAGGCCCAACCCAACATCCCCTATTGAATCAATCTTTATGTTGGATCAATAATTTGAGGAAATTATTGAATCAAAAAGTTAAAATATAACAACAGCAACCATAAAGGGCCCACGTTCAGCATTACAAAGGGAATATTATATTAGACTTTTTTAATTACATTGTCTACCAATATTTTTTATTTACTTAGCAAATGAATGTAAAATACTCAATATATGGGTATATGATGGATTATTATTATTGTTCATTAATTCTTAGTATCTCTATTTTGTTTGTTGCTGAAGTATTAATTTATAAAAGTCTATTATTCATTAAGTCAAATTTTTTCTCTTTTTCTTTGCATAGATATCTACAAATTAGGAATAATAATTTCTCTATATTGTTTTTTAAATTTAATTATGTGATTCCTCTCTCTCCTAAATAATTTTCATAATTATACGTATGATGAAGGATAATTAAAATTACATGAATAATAGTGATAACTACTATAAACCCACATATCTACAAATTAAGAGTTGTTATAAAATAATAAAGAAAGAACAAGAATATTATTGAGAAAAAGAGAATGAGAGAAGTTCTTATTTCTTTTGATGGGATGAAATACAATGAAAGATAACCCCTCTATTTATAGAGGATAATTTGCCATAACTTTTATAAAGAAAAGATAGACTTTCACTATAATATAAAAATATTTTTAATTTATTTCAATCATAATTTAATTTCCAATTTCATATAACTGACTATCTCAAATGTTTTTTTTGTTTTTTTAATTTTTTCTTTTTTAAATTTAACTATGTGATTCTTTCTCTCCTAAACTAATTTGTTTCCTTCCACAATACTCATCTCAATATAACCGAAACTATTGGTATAAATTATTGTTAAAATATTAGTTTTTAAGTTATTAACTGCCATTTTGGTTAAAAAAATTTAAGTGTTTTAATTTTTTCTCAAAAATAATTTGTTTGATTGCGCATTTATGAATTACAGGCGTATTTCCTTTATTGGGTTAATCGTTGATAATTTGTTTACATATTGATATATTTTATTAGTTAAATTTTTTTTTTTTTGAATTGTTTATTGTCATATGCGATAACTTATTATAGTTTGGATTTATAATTTATTTAGAAGTTGAGTATTAAATATTTTTATAAAAGTGATCTTTTTATTTAACCACTAATGTTTTTTTTTTTTTGGGGGGGGTTATATAATATATATTATTTCAAGAATGGTTCAATTGTTTGTGAAATGGTTAGAAATTGGTAATACATTATCTTTTTTGAAAATAATTTCTATTTTATGAAGTCGTATTTTGTTTATTTGATTTATTAGTTGACCGTTTATTTACATATTGGTATAGATTATGGTTAAAATTTTTGGTTTAAATTGTTAATTGAATTATTAAAAAATTAAAAAAGGAAATAATGATGTGATTATTTAAAAGTTGAAATATTTTTAATATTTTTAAAATTTAACTTCAAACTTTTTAATTTCTTTCATTTGTGTTCTTTTTGGTTGGTATATTTTTTAGATTTATATAATACGTTTATGTTGATAAGTTGTTTTATTTTTGGTTTGTTGGTTTATTGGTAGCTAAGTTGCATACATATTGGTTATAATTAAATATTTATAAAAGAGGATAAAAAAGTTTAATTGAAAACCATTTTAAATGAGTTGTAGATCATGTGAGAATAAAATTGAAAACCGCACATGTATGGCGGTAGTATCAGCGCAAAGAGAGAACTTTGCGAGGCTGCGCGAGAAAAATTAAAAATTGCGCATTATAAAAAATATGATTTGATTAGAAATCGATTATGGTGTAGATTAGATATACATATGTAAAAAAAATGATAAATAAATACAATGATTTTTTTTTCTTAGCATAGATGTCTACAAATTAGGAGTAATAATTTTTTCTATAATCGTGTTTATTTTATTTTTTTACCAAATCTGATAGTTTAGATAAATATATTTTTTGCTATATTTGAAAACATATGACCTACTTGCTTTTGAACCCACAAAAGCAGGCTTTATAACTCTTTCACCAGAAATATTTATTTTCTCTCGAAAGAGCAGTAAAATCTTCTTTTTTTAAAAAATAACGCTTTTATTTTTCATAAACACTTAAGGCATCCCATTATTACTCCGATACAAAAATTGTGATATTAAATTAGATTTGAAAAATGAAGCCTTTGAATTACCAAAAGATTATAAGACACTACCTGTGTAAAAGCTCCAAGGCAAATGTCTTAAAACAGCCCTAAAAAAGGTAAATAAAGCCCGTACTTCTCTTTGAGTTCTGCTTCTGCTTATATATCCAATAAGCAAGTGGCAGTAGTCACCTAATCTCTGAAATTTGTTCTTTGGTTGAGGTTATCTTATGGTCTATAGTAATAATAGCTGTTAGGACTCATCTGCTTGCTTAAGGCCCCTCATAAGATAAAGATATTGAAAATTAGAAAAATAATTATAGTTGTAATGCATCATTTAACACCGTATCTTAAAAGGAAGAATACGTAAAGACCTTCCTAAAACTTGACGCATTTTATCAGAAATATCTTTTAAATTATTTGTAGTCTTAATTATCTTCCTAAATAGCTATTTGATTGTCTTTAACCCCTGTCCATTTCATCACCAGAGTGAGATGTAACATACTTGGTGTGGATTTTTATTTGTTTTTGAAAATATTTTTACTTTTTAAAATTTATTAATTTTTCATTTTAGTAAAAAAAAATCTTTGTTAGACTCTACTTTTTTAGAAAACAAGAAATTATTTTGCTAAAATAATGAAACTATAATTTTTCTTTTTCTGCAGTTTTGCTCAGAAAAGATTCGTTGTCAAACAGGATAGTCATTATATCTAAGTAAAATATAATAAAATTATACGGTTAAAAAAGCATCATTATTTTGCTAAAACTTTTTATTTCACTAAAAATAAAGGAGCTTTACCCAATTTTTTTTTCTTATTAGATTTGTGAAAAAATGAAATAGTTATTGCGTCATAACAAAATAAAAACCAAACAATTGCAACTTCATTATTATTCCAGGTTAAAATTATTTTTTATATGAAATAAAAATGACGGGACTCAAAAATTTTTTAATTGATTTAGGCCTGAAAAGAGAGAATGCGCGAGTGAGATAAATAGCATTTCATCTAAAAAATAAATACATAGTCGATACTTCATTATTTTATAAAATTAATTTTATTTTGCTAGAGCAGATAGTTTTGATTGTTTTTTTAATCGGCCTGAAATAGAAATACACCATTAAAATAAATAATTAAGAGCTAATTTTATTTTATTTTTCATCCTCACATGTTTTAAAGGTGTAGTCAGCCCGGATAAGGGGGTTAAAATCATCAAAATAGACAAATTTGGAGGGGGTAATTAAGGCTCTGATAATTTAAAGTTTGTGGCAATTCGGAATTTAGAGAGAGCTTTTTTAGGTATTAGCCGGTCTTAAAACAAGAAAATTGAACACCTTGGACTGAGGTCACTATCATTTTGTATAGTTGGCTGAATGCTAGAATTAAAGCCAGATGTTTGATATGTCATTATCAATATTGCAGTCTTAAAACTTCTCATATAAGTCATTCTTTGTTGTTTCCTTCTGTTTACCTGGAAGAACTAGGACATGACATGATAATCCAAAGCATATGCTATACTACAAATTGTAGGTTTTTAAAATTTAAGGTACTTTTAACCCTCAATGATTGCTTGCTCAAAATTTTTCTCTCTTTACCTTCTTTGACTTGCATTTTCATATCTTTTTTTCAATTTAGCAACACTCTGTCAAACTTGTACATTTCAAATGTTAGTTCAGCATACAATTTAACCCCACATTATATTTATTGCCCTAGCTGTGAAAGAAAATAGCACCTCATGAGCCTCCACTAGGCTGACTTAAAGTAGTAATATATTAATTTAGAAGTTGCTATGAATATGATATGTGCTACTTAAAAAAAAAAAAAGGATTCGGATTGAGGATAATGGTTATTTTGAACCTCCAGTGTTTCCTGCTTTCAAGGAGGCATTCTTTATTTGCTCACAGAATTGGACTAAGCAAAATTAATCATGTTAATTTTTTTGAGAAATCTCTACAAGCCATAGGTGTCAGTAATGTTGCATATCAATTAGGCAAATGCACTCCACAGTTTTACTACGTAAAGTCCATTAATTTTTAACTATAGCTGAAGCTGATAGTGAATTCGTCGTTACACTATCTTCTCACGAAAAAATATTACCATCACGCTATTGGTGGAGCACAACAATGAGTACCTTTGAAATCCACAAATAATACTGTTTAAGAGGTCATTTGGTTAGAAAACAAGTTATCCCAGGGATTATTGTCCCGATTTACCCCGATAAGGAATAAAAAAGAATAAATATAAGTTGTACGTTTGGTTGAAATAAAATTTGGGACCTAATTGATTCGGGATTAGATTATCAGCATTGAGGTGGGATAAAAATAGCAGCCTATGTCTATTTGATAAGTTATGTTCAGATTTTATATTGATAAATATGAAATAGCGTATTTTGTTATTAATATTGAAGGTGCGATATGTGCTCGGGATAACTAAATCCGGAGTGGTATCACGATAACTTATTTCTAACCAAACGACCCCTAATGGTATTAGGCATGAATAGGCATTTTGATACGAGGGTACTCTACAATAATGTATTACAAAAGATCTAAAAAGTATGAAGCCTTGATACGTTATGTTGTTTCCCAGTATTGTTATCTTTACAGTATAACCTTTCCAGTTCAAATGTAAATGTATTATTCTCCCACAGCTTAAGGAAAAAAGTTACATTTTTTTCTCTGTTATATCTTCATTTTGAGGGATAGTACTCATTCAGCCAAGCCTCATGATCTAATAGCAGCACATAATGGGTTATTCAGTCTGATAGTTAACTTTATTATATTTTGGCTACTTCAAAAATTTATCCTTTATATATCACCAGGATATTGGAAGAATTAGTAATTTCTTGTATAAATATTTCCTCCTTGGTGGATCTTAATTTATTTTTCATAATGTATCATTGCCTTCTATCTATGTGTCACGACTTTTCTTTGACAAGCTGTATATGGATTATCCATTGATTGTTTCATTGAAGTTCAAGTTCTTACAAATTATAATCAACAGAAGAATACTTCTATTCTTTATTCTGTGCATTGTTTCAAAGATAAACTATATCAACAACATCTAATTTGTTGACCTACATTTCCGGGCTTTAGAAGTTTGATCTATTATTGTCATATATCTTGAGAACTTCAATCTAGAATGATGATTTTCGTTGTTTGTTAAATGACATATTAATTGGTAGTTTTTTTTTTTTTTTTTTTTATCATGGAAAACTTTTACTAATTTTTTTCTTTGTGTTGTGATTTCATTATACGGTGTCAATTACATGTTATTAATTATTCATAAAGACTAATTTTTATAATTTATTTGTTCGATTCGATTTTTTTTATTGATTAAAATCAAAATTAAGTCAAATATTATTAATTTTTTAAAATTTAAAAATTTTGTTTTTTGAATTTTTGAAATATTAATTTAATTTGATTTGATTTTTAATCAAAAGCATGAACAGCCCAAAGCTGTGGGATATATCTTTATATCTATATCTCTCATTTCGATCAACATAACATTCCTTTACTTAGTTTCCAAAAATTTCTACACCTTTTCTCTTCGGCGCAACTCTCTCATCCAACCAAACAATCTCGCATCCTCCCCATAAATTAATTAATCATCAGCTCTCCCGAAAGTTTTTCTTTGCTTTGGGGTGCCTCTCATTGGTTCTCCCGTTGTAACGTCGGAGAATTACTAAAAAAAAAAAAATATCTATCAAAAGTTTGTAATATTTGATAGTTAAGTTAGTTAATTCAATGGCAGCGCTGTGCAACAAGCGCAGTACTCTTAAAAAAAAATATATTCAGAATTGGTCACCAGAAGCTACAACATTAAGAAAGATTGAATCCTATAACTATCATGAAGAAAGGGAAAGATCTGTTGCCACTGGTTGAGAAGACCGCCCAATTAATTCACACATTCATTGTCAGAAGTTTGGGTGAAAATAAATAAATTTAGCTAGTTTGATATAGCTAATAATAAATAAATAAATAAATAAAAGAAATAAACAAGTTTGTCAGGACAAAAGAAGGCAACGCACAGTCCTGGAGGAACAAATTCAGGAGGCTCCCAGGGTAGTGGTGGTGGTAGTAGTAATAAAGGCAGTTCAAGCGGGCAAACAGTAAAATTTGCACGAAGAACGTCGAGCGGACGATATGTGAGCTTGTCGAGAGAAGACCTTGATATGTCGGGTGAATTGTCAGGAGACTACATGAATTACACCGTCCAAATCCCGCCAACGCCTGACAATCAGCCAATGGATACGTCACCGTGGCTGCCGAAGCAGAAGACGTATGTTTCAATTCGTTATTCACGGGCGGATTCAACGGTGTCCTGCGCGCATCATGGATAAGGTGATCGACTCCGGTTAATCGTCTTCCTCAAATGGCTGGATCAAGGGTTCGTCCTGTTTCCATGACTGCTTGTGATGGAAAGATCATGAAAGATGAAAGGGGAAATGATGTAATCCCATGTAGATAAGGTATACAGATAAATAGTATAAATGTTACTAAATAAGTTAAAAGTGTAAAGGCAAAAAATTCTTGATATTTATGTTGGCAGTGTACATATAATTTTAAAAAATGTGTCCACACAAGCTAGACGAAGTTGATGTTTGTGTTTGTTTGTTTTTGTGTTTAGGTTCAAAATATGTAGAGATTGCTACATGGACACTTTAAAAAAAAGCAGGTCTATGCCCAGGTTGCAAAGAACTTACAAGGTTGGAGATATTGATGATGAGATCCCAAATTTTTCCCAGTGGAACCACTGTCTTTACCAGCACCAGATGGTTGAAGGTATGATGAGGAGAAATCAAAATGGAGAGTTTGATCACAACAAATGGTTGTTTGAGACACAAGGCACCTATGGGTATGGAAATGCTTATTGGCCTGATGATAGGGATGGAGATGACGGTGATGGAGGAATGCAAAAGGGCATGCTGGATACATCTGCTGATAAACCTTGGAAACCCCCTCAGTGAGATTGCCAATTCCATAGCATCATTGGCCATATAGATTGTCTTTAATTTTGTGTTCTATCTTCAATTTTTTATTGAGAATAAATTAGTCATGTATATATATAGTAGGATATCAGTCCCTGCATGCATTTTTAATTATTTGTGAATTAATGGCAATGTACAGGTTTGCTAATTGCTATTCATTGGTGGTGCTGTGCTTTTTCTTGGCATGGAATACATACCCAATCCCGATGCAATATGGTTATGGCTGATGTCAATTATATGTAGTATGGTTCTGCATTTTCATGGATTCTGGATCAGATGCCCAAGGTGACCCCCGTTAATCGGACGACAGATCTAGTGGTACTGCGTGAGAAATTTGAAATGCCATCACCTTCCAGTCTCTACAGGTAGGTCGGATCTCCCAGGAGTTGATATGTTCGTGTCAGCGGCTGATCAGAAAGAGCCGCCCCTTGTGACAGCCAACACCATCCTATCCATCTTAGCAGCTGAATATCCGTGGAAGGCTTCTTGCTATGTTTCAGACGACGGTGGTTCCCTTCTAAATTTCGAGGCAATGGCAGAAGCTGCTAGCTTTGCTGATTTGTGGGTGCCATTCTGCAGGAAACACGATATTGAGCCTGGGGATCGCGAGCTATTTTAACCTGAAGGAGACCCTACTAGAACAAGAAGAGATCGGATTTTGTCAAAGATAGACCCAGAGGGTAAAAGAGAATATGATGAATTTAAGGTAGGGACAAAATGGTCTACAAGATTCAATGAAGGAGATCAGATGCATTTAATGCTCGAGAGGAAATGAAGATGTTAAAGCACTTGAAAGAGAGTGGGGCTGATCCTTCAGAGGTAATCAAAGTGCAAAAGGCCACTTGGATGGCTGATGGAACACACTGGCCTGGAACATGGGCTTCCCCCCTACTTAGGGATCATGCCAGGGTGATCATCCTGGTATCCTTCAGGTATATATAACAATAGTAGTTACTGATATTCTATTATTTCCTTGCAGAAATTAACATACATTTATTTTCCGTTCCAATATATGCCTATTTAATTTATAGGTAATGTTGAAACCCCAAGTAGTGACCCACTAATGGGAGGGGTGAAGATAAGCTGTTAGATTTTTCAGACGTGGATATAAGGCTTCCAATGTTTGTGTATATGTCACATGAGAAAGAGGCCTGGATATAGTCACAATAAAAAAGCAAGGTGCCATGAATGCCCTAGTGCGATGTTCTGCCATATTGTCTAATGGCGCATTCATACTCAACCTTGATTGTAGTCCTATGTATACAATTGCTTAGCTATTCGTGAAGGGATGTGTTTCATGATGGATAGAGGTGGAGAAGACAATTTATATTCAATTTCCTCAACGATTTGAAGGCATCGATCAAGTCAGATCGTTATGCCAATCACAATACTGTGTTTTTTGATGCGGAAATATGCGTGCGCAGTGGCCTCAGGTAACAATTCATTCTTTTGTCAAATTATTGTTCAGAGAAAACATTAATAATTGAACTTGCTCGTCCATTGAATAGGGTCCTATGTATGTGGGGACTGGTTGCATGTTTAGACGATTTGCACTTTACGGCTTTGAACCAGCAAAACCTGATAAAATACCACAAAAGGATGCAGAGGCTCAAGTATTGAAAGCCTCCGATTTTGATCCTGATTTGGATGTGAATCTACTACCTAAGCGTTTTGGGAACTCTACAATGTTAGCAGAGTCTATTCCAATTGCTGTGAGTTCAAGGCCGCCCTATCGCCGATCCACCCTGCTGTCAGTATGGACGACCCCCTGGTGCTCTTAGAGCCCGAAGGGAACCACTTGGCCCCGCGCCACTGTGGCGAAGCAGTCTGTCATATCTTGTTGGTAAGTTGAGTAGAGTTTCCTCATATTAAAATTACTTCTTCGGATCGCGACATTGATTTTATGACACTTTAATTAAATAAGGTATGAAGACAAGACAGAGTGGGGTGATCGTGTTGGATGGATTTATGGGTCAGTGACAGAAGATGTGGTGACGGGATATCGGATGCACAACCGTGGGTGGCGTTCTGTTTATTACCATCACAGAAGCGCGATGCGTTCCATTAGATCAGCTCCCATAAATCTGACAGACGGAAACTGCATCAGGTGCTCCGCTGGGCTACAGGATCGGTTGAAATCTTTTTCTCCAGGAACAACGCCTTTATTGCATCCAGAAAACTCAATGCCCTCCAGCGGCTTGCGTACCTGAATGTCGGCATCTATCCTTTCACCTCCCTTTTCCTCATCGTCTACTGCTTTCTCCCAGCACTCTCCCTCATCTCCGGACAGTTCATCATCCAGAATCTGTCTTGCTTTCCTCATATTTCTATTGTCCATATCTCTCATCTGTATCAGTTAGCTCCTCTTGGAGGTGAAATGGTCTGGGGTTGCTCTAGAGGATTGGTGGAGAAATGAACAGTTTTGGCTTATTTCTGGGACAAGTGCCCATCTCACTTGCTGTTGTCCAAGATCTATTAAAGTGATTGCGGGATTGAAATGGCACCGCAGCTGCTTCCAAGTCAGCTGGAGAAGACGAGGATGGCGCCTTTGCGGATCTCACTTGGTCAAGTGGACTTCACTGATGATACCGCCTATTGTGATCAGTATGGTTAACATCATTGCCATTGTGATTACATTCTCAGGGCCATATTGCGGCTGTTCCTGAATGGGGCAAGTTCATTGGTGGAGCCTTCTTTGCTTTCTGGGTGTTGGCTCACTTGTATCCTTTTGCCAAGGGACTGATGGGTAGAAGAAGAAAGACACCAACAATTGTGTTTGTCTGGTCTGGACTCATTGCAATAACACTCTCCTTGCTATGGATGGCTATCAACCCACCACAAGGTGGTCTCTGCAGAGTATTGGAGGTGGCTTTAAGTTCCTTAAACTACCAAATCAGATTAAATCAAACACGATCAGTTGCATCAGGATGTAGAGTAGATTTGAAATTAATTAATGTAACTTATTATGATTTTGCGTATATAGAGTTGGATAAAAATAAATAGGCGGTTCCAACTAAGCTTCCGTTACGAAAAAATTGGTATGAAAATTAAACGGATGCGGCTAGCGCTTGTATATATGAGGCTAGTATTTAAAAAACATTATTATGTTGTACTGTAATTTGCATCTTATAGCTTATGTCTATGCTGTCTTCTACACATGTAATTCTTTATAACAATTCTTCTTAATTTAAATGATCAACTTTATCGGTAACATGGAATTCAGACATAGAATTATTCCGGGTATTCTCAATATTATTATAATAAGGATTATCGGAACTAATTTTTCTTTTGTGTACAATCATATAAAGGCAGCCTCATTACCAATGATTTTTCGATTCTAAGGATTAAGAGAAAAAATTAAGATAAAGAGTTGTAGAAGAATCTTCTAATTAGCAAACAAAAAGGCTTCTTTTTGATACTTTGATAGAGTATTTTATGTTTTCTTGAAAAGCTCTAGAATTACTAGTAATAACTCAAATTCATCATTTAAAGAATTTAACTATTAATTAGGATAATTAAACCTCTTATATGGAAGCATAACGAACTTAAGATTAACAATAGTATTAAGAGATCGTAATAATAAAAATATGATCAAAACAGCCTCTAGTGTCTAGAAATAGTTGTTATTTGACGCTACAAAGAGAAATGGATATTATCCACGGAGAAAATAGTTCTTAAAAGATCAATTTGGTGCCAAAAATGTTATTAGTGATCGGTAAAACATAATCTACACTCGTCGTATAGGTGTTGTCAAAAATTACAACGATGAGGTATACTTACGCGTTTCATAATGTATCATGTCATATATTACATTGCATTATATATTTGATTAGATCGTCTTTTCCACATACATTTCCAAAAAATAAGTGGTGTGTTAGTCATTTAATTTTTGTTTCAAAATAGGTGGCATTTTAATATTTCAAGAAGAAATTAATCTTATTTTTTCAAAATTACCCTTATTTATATAACCAAGAATCATTAACTAGTTTTTTTTTTTCACGACATTTAATCATAATAAGCACAATATTTTATATTAAAAAGCGTAGTATTCACAGTTGATACATACTTAAAACTGTTAAACATCATGCTAGAAAACACTGAAGAGTCATTTGAATAGTTCAAGACTTCTTGGATATCAAAGTTGAAAAATCAGTAATATATTTTTGCGCATTAACCATTTCCTCTAAATAGACCATGGAATTTATTTACTTTGCTTCTTGAACTAGACAAATTGGATGCTAAAACCACCATAAGTAATTACGTGTCAAATTTTCCAATAAGAGACAAAACATCAAGTGAATGCCAACAAAATTTTACCTATATAACTGATGAGAATTTCTTAAAACAAAATAGGATCACATTTTAGTTGAGTAGGAAGTTGGCCTATACTCGAAGTGCAAATTGTGTATCAGCTTCTTCATTGGAAATGCTATTAAGATTATTAGGAATTATGTAAAGTATCCATATTAGGATTAAGTTGTTCTTCATCAATGCACTCGCTCTCAGATTCAAAAGAAATTTTAAGATTTATTTGAAGTGAAGACCTTTGTGATTTTTGTTTCAAAATGTTTGTTTCAACAATTAGTTTTAATTTCAAGCGAAGAAAATTAAACTTACTTGTATTTATAGGATAATCTTGGTGGCTGAAAATATTTACAAAAATTGGCTCCAATAAAAATTTTCATTCATGATTTACAATTGAATTTTTAGTTTTAACTAGGTTTGTTAAAAAAGTCACATCGATTGAGTAGGAAAACTAAAAAACCACGTTAAAGTCTAAATAAACTCCTTAAAAATTGAATTAAATCACCCACTACCTTAATATCAATATCAATTTAGAAAAAATAAAATTTCAGTAATTTCTTAAGGAATATGTTCAAATTAAAATATCACTTCCTATGTTTAAAAAGTTAACACTTCTTATCCAATTAATGTCCGTTCAAATACTAACTGAACGAAACATTCATTGCCATTATTATTGACTTTGTTGGTACTCTTTTTTAGAGAAACAATCTTTTCTTTTGATATGATATTGGGAATTTGATAAAATTTAAATTTTAATAATATATTAATATTAAAAAATAAAATATTTTTGACAAAAAATAATTTCGTAATAAATAGAATTTGAATAAAAATCTCAAAATAAATATAATATATTTATTCTGGAATTTAGAGCCAAACGAAAGTCCTTGGTCCTTTTCACAAATAAGCCAAGCATTAAGGATGTTCTAATATATATTTTTTCAACGGACGTTTTAAGTTAAAAACTCAGTGGATCTACGTACAAATTTCAGTAACCCCCCTCCCTCTCCCTCCTCTACGCTTTCTGTTGCTTCTACCGCCGTGCACAGAGAAACATCCCTGCACAAACCGATCCACCGCCAGAAGCATTTAGTTCTGCCGCTTCCTTCGTTGAATCAGGTTTTAGTTTCTTTTTATTTCATCCTCCCCCTTTTCGGATCACTGATGAATACTTTATTTTTTTTTCGAATTTACAATTCACTATGTCGGATCCACCCAAAAGTATTAGTATGCATCTGTTGTATTTAGAGCTCAAAATCTTAATCGGAAGCGCTGAAAATCGGTACTTTAGGTTTCCCTTTTTAAAAAAATTTAATTGGAGTACTAATTCTGGTTGCAATTTTCTTTTCGCAGATTTACACTGTTGCCCAGAAGTCGGGTTACATTCTGAACTATGAGAAAATAATTTTTTTAAATCTGGTCCTTATTTAAGTTAATTGACAAAACTGAATACTGTTCCGTTTTTATTATGATCTACATGCAACAATGACAACAACTGCTATTCTGTTTGGGTACTTTGTCCTATATGTTTATTTTTGTATTTCAATGGAAATGCTAATGGTGTACATAAAAATCACGTAGATATAGTAATGATGGACTAAACGTGGTATTAATTACTCTATCTGTCCCCATATGAGGATAATTCTCTTCATATAAATTACACCATTCTGCTAGTAATATTATTCGTATTTTTGTGCTGATTCAATGCACTGTAATGCCAATTCCATAGATTTCTGTTGGTCCTTGATACTTAGATCTTCATAATATGCAGTTTGTGGGATGGAGAGAGGGAATAATTCTCCTCTTCATTAGAAGTTATAGTTAATTAAGTGGTAACTTTTGGAAAGATGGAGTCGCAAATCAGCTATTAGCTGTGTTGCTCGAATTTTCCAAAAATGCTACCAGGTGTATGTGGGATCCTCCAAAGTATTGCATTTTTGAGGATCGACATGGGTGCGATAACATTTCGGAGGATCTAAGCAACATAGGTTGTTAGCAAGCATGTGTATATTGAGATGCGAATGGGATTTTCCAGATTCTCCGGTTTGTACAACTCCTAATTACCGATATTTGGGCTTCAATTGCATTTCTACGTGCTTGCAGGCATCATGATTGTTATGGGGCATCCTTTACCAAATATAATGTTTATTCACTTAGGTATATGATTTAGCTTGTTTATATTAACATGTCTTTTGCTACCCATGGAGAATGTAATGAGTCTTTTCCTTTCAGGTTACTTTTTGATGAGTGATGACTAGAGAACAAGTCACCATACAATATTTACAAATTTGTAGTGATACATAGAAGAAGAAAATAGAGATGTTTTCATTTGTTTTTATGGACTATATAAATACGTGTTTAGCAGACGAGTTTCATGTCCTTTATTCTTGGGATTGACAAGGCTGGGAAAACGGTACATTATTAACTGTATTTTCCTTTGATTTTTTTAATAACTTTAATGTGCAATGTTTCATGTCCTTTATTCAGTCCAGTTTTTCATTTGATCGCTTTTAATCACTTTTTATTTTTAATTGATAAGTCTTTGATGATTTTCTCCCCCACCACACACACACACACACACCCCTGTCACCCTGTTGTATTAGGTATTATTTTCCTTACACAATTCCAAGCACTAAAAAAAAGAGGTGGGTTGCAAATATAATCATGCATTGACCCTCGAAGAGATTGTGCTGGATATCTTCTAAATGGTCATTTTAATTGTCAGAACTGTTAAACTAATAGTGATACATTTTTATTCAATCTTTGTCTAATAGCATGACTATATATTTCTGTGTTTTATCATATTATGAAACACAAGATCTGAAACTCAATCATGGTACCTTTGATTGTCCCTAAATCTATTTTGTGATGGATTTGACACCAGGGGTAGGTATTGAAATTCTAGAAATGGTCTTTCGGGGCTTGTCATCCACTCTCAAAATTAGAGTATTTCTGGTGGGTCATCATTTAGGTGTCTTGCTTTTATATCACAATGATCTTTTAAGTTCCAGCACTAAGCACAGATCTAGAATAACCCAGGACAGGAACTTCCTCTAGGTTTACACATGCTAAACATATGAGAGGAGGGGTCAAATGACTGATATATGGATGGAAGCTGAGGTACTAGTTGTGTTCTTTACTGTTTTGTGTCTGGAAACATCATGGGTAGCGTGTAAGGAAATGCAGAAACAGCGGTGAATAAGTATGGGATAGAGAAGAATGATGGGAAAGAAGAAAGAAAGGAGATAGGGGAGAGAGAGAGAGAGAGAGAGAGAAAAAGGAAAAGTAATCACTTGAAGCTTCTCTGAGATCACTGTGTCAAACACAAAGATCAACATGGCCTTTGTGGGGGAAAAAGCTGAAAAAGTAAGTAAGCACCAACTTTTGACAAGCTGCAGGATGGACATTCTAATTGTGAAGTTTGTCTCTGATTTTCAGATTCTGTTCCATATTGTAATATTTCCCTGAACCTTTACTTGATTAATATTTATGTCATCTCTTGCTGGTTTAGCAAAATGAACCATGACGAGTTAAAAAAAGGGCACCTCCTCTAATATCTCAGTTTGATCAGTAGGAATTCTTCATCAGACATCACTCCTCCTTGGATAGTGACTCTTACGTAACTAAGAAATGTCTTCAGTTTTTCTCTGAACAGTAGAAGAAGCAATCACATTCATCTTATTAACATCTCCACATGGACTGTCTATATTGAAGACTTGCTAATCCTCTGTTCTCTGGCAATTCAAACTTTTAACATTGTGTGGTGCTTTTGTAGAAACTTTTTTATGGTCAACATGTTTGGTATGAGCTTCTTTTTAGTGTGGATTGGGAATTGTTTCTGGTCACTGAACAATAATATAAATCCCCAGCTTCAAATTCTTCTCATCGTCAATGTAGAGCTGCATAACTTTTGTAATCTGCATTGTATAGATAATGTTGGGTCGTATGTTAGTATGAATTTGATAGAGCTATGCTCAGCAAATGCCCGCAGTGAACAAGTCAATAGGTTTCTTGGTTTGCATACCAATCCTGAATTTCAAAGGGACTGGGACCACTGATTTTGTTGACACTTGACCGAGCTATTGTATCCGAAGTTGACCATAGGCAGAACTAGGTCCCAAGCAGTTCGTCTCCAACAAGGTGACACATAACGAAGTAGATCCACTAAGTTTTGAGTACAACCTATTTTGGCCCATGATTTTGAGGAGGTGAAAGCAGATGAGGTAATAACTAGTGCTCTGAAATGCCAAAATATCCTCCAAAGTAACTAGTAAACTTTACATCTTGACAGAATCAATAGTCTTAGGAAGTCTGAGTCACATGAAATTGGACTTTTTTTTTATGCAATCTGTGGTTGATACTGCACAAATTCATATAAATCTATTAGAAATGCGAGCCTGTGGAATTGCTGATAGACCTCACTCCGATGATATAAATGTTAATTCGAGAAAGTTTGGAAAGTTCTCTGAGCAGAAATCTGCTTGTAATTAAAAACCAAACATTCCTATGTGATAAAATTAAACCATGAAGTTGGGCAGTCTACCTTCTTGATGGATCATCAATAGGGAAACAGCACTAGTTAATGAATCTTAAAATTCTCGTCTTACGTTGGACCCTGCTTGGTCAGCAAGATAAGGTCAAACAAGACTGCAAGAAATGTAGAAAAATCACTGCCAGAATCTTGAGTAAAAACATAGGTTAAGATGATTAATTGGAGAAAAGGGGAATTTTTTTAAAAAAAAATTGGATATCTAAAGACTAGAAATATGCTGACATATTAATGGAACACGGGTTCTTAAACTTAGGAAGCAGAAAAGAAAAATAAAAAGAAAAAAACCTAGTCCTATCTTTGTGAAGAAGAGGATGTGGGAGTAACATGAGGACTTTTGGCCTTAGAAAAGATTTGGTTAGTAAGGCTAACAACAGGGTCTTTTGGCCTTGAAAACAAGATTTAGTTTCATAAGGCTCCTTTGAAGGTCTCTTGCTTCTCTTGGATTGTGGCTAGGAGGCACCTCACTCTTCCAGCCTTCAAAAGAGGGGATTTCAGCTTTGTCATAGGTGCCCCATGTGTTAAGAGCATTTTGAAGATCTTGGCCCACCCCTCTTTTTGCATTGTAGAGTTTATAGTCAGCTGTGGAGCATGTTTCACAACCAATCTTTGGCATGTCCAGGACCATGCCAAAATCCACTATGGAGCTAATGCAATGTTGGATAAGAAGAGGTTGTGCAGGAAGTCACACAAGACCTGGAATACCATCCCTCAAGCCCTTTGGTGGATAGTTTGACTTGCAAAAAATGACAGAATTTTTGAAGGCCATAGGAAAAATTTACATAGCTTTAAACAAAGATGTATTTTGGCTAGATTTTTTGGTGTAACCTGGTTATTGTACGGGATATTGATGCAATTTTAAGATACAATAGGGGATCTGCACAATCTGTAGTTGTGTCTTCTTGCACTGGCTTCGTGCAAGCATTTATAGTATCTTTGATTACTTATGAAAAAAGATTAGGATATGGTAGTAGACTGCTATACAAAAGTACTAGAGCTAGAGTGGAATGTGGATATGTGAGTGATGTCCATTTTAGCTTACTCTATAAGGATGAAAATTTCTCCTTCCATACTAAATAAAGTTGTCCCTGGAATTTGTTTGCTGTGAACGATGATATTCTAACCATTACAGATATTTTATCAAAGTCTTCTCTTGAAAGGTTTCTTTCTAATCCTCCTTTCTATTATTAAATTTCTAGACATTGTTAGAAATTAAAAGTCACAATACTCAAACTCGGAAGGCCTTCCTCCAGATCGTATTGTTCCAACTGTGGGGCTCAATATTGAGTGGAAGTGTTGAAGGCATCCAAATACGAAGCTTGTATTTTGGGATTTAGGAGGCCAGAGTATGAACTTTTCTTCCTGCAACTTTGAAGGATGATTAACAGCCTGTTGGATGAGCTTAGGACTTATAGTTTATAAGTCCAAAGTCACAAGTTAGAACTTCTAACTTATGACTTTTGGCTTATTTTGTTATTTTGCCTTAAAAATAGGCACTTAAAACCACATTTTCGGTTTACACAAACACTACAAAAGAGCTTAAAAAGCTATTTCAACCAGCTATAATGTGTCGAAACAGGCTCTAATTTTCCATTTTAGAACCATAAAAGAGGGTCTGTAAAAAAAAAAATGCAGCAACAGATAAGCGTGTATGTCTGACAGAAATAGGTAGAATTGCTTGACATCTGGCATCTGTTTTATACTTCTAAGTTTGATATTAGAAGTGCATGTTTTAATTATCACAGTTGCATAAATTGGTGTATGTTGTGCAACTGATGATGGTCATCTAATCTTGTTTAGGACATATATTTCCAAACTTAAAGATGTATTTTGGTAGTTCAAACAACATACCCAGTTCTCGCAGGCATGAACTTTGTAATAATTGATGGAAAGTTATACAATATTCTTATGTATTCTCACTAGAGCTTAGTCAGCAGATAGGGGGCTGTCAGATCTCTGACAGCCAAGTACTTTATATATTTCAGCCAGTTATAGGCATTCATATAAGTTTCTCTGACTAACATAAGACCATTTATCCTCCTAGCCTGGTCTTCGCTCAATATGGGAGAAGTATTATGAAGAGGCACATGCTGTGATATATGTTGTTGATGCTGCTTGTCCATCACGCTTTGAGGATTCCAAATCTGCACTTGGTATGTGCTGTGGTTGGTCATGTTTACAAGCTTTTGTCTAGTTGTTGATTAGTGGGCATCATGGTTTGGCCAAATTTTTTCTTCAATGACTGGCAGAAAAAGTTCTCCGGCATGAGGATCTGCAAGGAGCGCCACTTCTGATATTAGCAAACAAGCAGGTAAAAGGCACAAAACAGTTTCTTCCACAAAAGAGGTTTCTTTATCATATGGGCGTTATTGATTGAACAGGCACAGCGTTTTGTCTTTTCCTTGTCTACTTCATTTGTCAATGATAACTATATTTCTATTATCTCTAGATCTAAACAAATCTTTATACTTTATTGCCAAGACTAGATGTTTTGTCATTATATTTCTTGTTTTATCCCACCGTCAAAAAGGACTCTACTCTGCATGTGCCTTCATCAGAAAAGGAAAAAAAGGATTCAAATATGCGACTGGCAAATACCGGTGCTACAGATATTTGCTTGATTCCTACTTGTGTTTTGCTTATATGGCTTCACTGCGTTTTTCCGGAGGGAGAAAAGTGAAAGTTGGCTGATGTCATTAACTTTTTTGTGCTCGATGTGACTAATCATTTGCTTATGCGCATCAATTCGTCAAAGCAGGACCTTGCAGATGCTGTACCAGCAGAAGAACTTGCCCGGTATCTCGATCTCAAGAAACTTGATGAGAGGAAACGCTACCTTTCTAGCTGTTTCCCAGCCTATGATGGTGAGTAATACTTCTGCTTTGTCAGTATCACATATAAGAACTATATTTCTTCAGGTTAGTCACGTAGAAGAGACCACTGCATAAAACCATTTTCCCAGAAGGTTTATCTAAGCAGCTCTGCAAACAAGGTTGAATAATATAAGCTTTAGCTTGATTGATTGGGTTAGGAATTAAGGAAAGTGTAGGAATTGGCTTGTAGATGTAATGGAGAGGGAGTAAGAGAACTGAAAAATGTTGCAACTCCGAGCAGGAGCAAACCTAAGCTCTACTTAGAAGGAATCATCCATATTGCAATAATTTTTTCCATACCATTCTGTAACTTTTGTAAGTAAATCAGGTCCACATTTTAATCCATGTTACCTGATATTGGAATTTCGTCAATGTACGTGTAAAATGTGCTGTTAACGTCCACAACTCCAAGCATATGAAGTTTACGCTAAAATTATGCTGCCTCCTTATCAAGTCTTTGATTCTCATCGTAATGGCTTGTATCTTTTCATTCTGAATGGAAAACAAGTTTTGTGGACTGCATTCATATGACAGTGATGGGTGGTGATGCGGGCATTTGGCAAGATAGTTCTTTTATTTGACATTGTCAAGAAGAACAATACGAGAATCAGATTCTGATTAGTTTAGTGGAAGTTATAACTTACACATACATTTCTTGAACTTGTGGATCCCTAAACCTTACAATGTTCTGAAAGGGAGGGAAAGAGAGTAGGAAGAGGACTAGAGACGCGGTGCAGTGTCCAGAAGTGATTGAAAGCCATCTTTTTGATTCAAGCGAAAAAATTTCCTCACGAACCACGGAAGGGCCCAAGCACAACAAGCCTACTCATCATCAAAGCAAGTCTGACCCATGCAAAAATGACCTCATTGTCATGGGGAGACTCATCTACGACACACTCCTACATTGTGTTTTTCTGCACAAGGATGTGCAGTCAATAAAGTTGTCATGAAGACTATGGGCTCAAATCTGTAGAGAAAAAAGTTGGGTCATTTACTTGCATCTACTTCAAGTTTTGTTTAGCAAAGTTATCTGGTATGTGGAATGTGGATGGACAAAGGTCATACATCAAATTTGCATACTGCAAGCTTTTCTATGGATCATACACAAATATTTTCTAATTTCTTCGACTTTAGGTCTAGGCATCCGGCAAAATGAAGCGCACTGGGTTGGATTTGATGGGATTGCGCTGGGTTGGTCCGATGAGGCAAAACACTCACTCTCACAGATCATCATTTTTCAAAGGATTAAATCACCAAGATTTTTTTATTAAGACATGGAATTTAGACAATTTATTTAGCCCCTTCTAGTCATACACAAGTATTTTTGTGGTTCTTGAAAATATTATTTCATAGAACAATTAATTTACTTTTTATCAGCTTCTCTTTTGCGATAATCACATATACTCTTGGTAATAGGAAGGAAACAACAACAACCACCCAATAATATCTCATCATTTAAAGTCTTGGAGGTAATAGGAAACCAAAGAAAAAAATAAAAATAGGAAGAAGAAACATGGAGGTATAATTTGCAATTATTCATTCGTATAAAGTAAAAGTTGATAAGTTACTTGATGGACTTGGTCCTCTACAGCGTTAGCCTCAGTGAATAAGAGAAATGCTAGCTTTAGAGAAGGTATTGGTTTTCAAAACACAAAGGCTCCTTATAATCCTCACAATAAATATATGTCTAATCACGATAATTGACTATGTTCATTATGGTCAAAATGGTCACTACAAGAATGCTTGTCGGGCTAGAATCCCGTTGTTAAAAAAGAATATGAAGTTTGTTGAAATGAACTTAGTATCGAAGGACTACGATACAAGAAGAAATATGGTCTCGGCATGGACCAGGAGGGATCTTATTCACCTTTTTATCACTTTATGGGGCCCAAAGTTGAGTTTGGGTTCCCCAAAGGTGATAAATAATTCTACTAATGAGGTGATGAGAGGAAACAGTCAAAATGGTATAATGGACGGTGGTTGCTCAAAGCATATGAGGCGGGTAGGGTAGGAAGGGTACAGCTATAAGTGGGCCAGCACCAGGGAGGGAGTGTGCCCTCTAGGAATAGAAAGAAAGGATACATTCTCGGTGTGGAAAATGGGCGAAGTTTGTCAATTGCTTGCTATGTGATAAACGGTGCATGATCGGGTCCCTGCCCAGAAAACCCCCGTATGAAATTTGTTGAATGGGAAGAAACCCAAGTGACATCTAAGAGCTTTTGGTTGCAAATGTTTTGTTCCTAAGCAAATAGATTTCCAACAAAGAACTCAAAGTGTTGAAGAAAGTGCACCATATGATCTTTGATTGTCAATGGGGCCGGTGATAAAACAGTTGAGATGATGAGGCGAGAACGGAGAGTTCCTGGGGATCAAGATGAAATGGGTGAATTTCGAAGATAAAATAGAATACAACAAGTCAAATCAAGCCAGATGATGACTACGAATCTCGATTGAATATGGGAACCAAGTATTGCTAGTTTCCTCCTAAAAACTAAATACTTAGTAGATGATGTCTGGCTGAGCCTTTCGAGAATCCAAACATGAAAGTACAAGCTGATGAAGGACCATCGGAGGGCACCTAGTCCTTTCAATCAACAAGAGTCAGATCAATCGGCTATCACATGTATCAAACTAGAAATACAAGGGTATCATCCGTTAAGCCAATATCTTTCACTTGGACTCGTGAACTCAAGCAAATCCGAATTCAAACAAATATGTTGTCTTCACGGCCTTTCTATCTCGAGTTGAACCCAAGATTATCAAAGAGGCCTTGAAGAATGGTGACTAGATCTGCAATGCGAAACAACCATTAGTTGAAAGGAACTAGGTGTGCCCTTTGGTGCCCTGGTATGTTGACAAAACCATCATAGAGACCGTATGGGTGTTTAGGAATAAATAGTATGAGATAAAAATACCACCCGAGAATAAGCAAATGGTTTGTTGAATTTAACCAAGAAGAAGAAATAGACTATGATGAGAATTTTGCCGATGTTAGAATGGAAGCCGTGAGAAATTCTTATTGCTTTAATCTCGAGCTTGAAGTTTAAGTTGTTTCAAATGAATGTGAAGAGTGCATTTCCAAATGGCTACTTAAAGGAAAGTGTAGTAAGCAATCACACGGCTTTGAAGATCATAAGCATCGAACATGTGTTTGAAGCAAATAGCTCTATATGGGTTGAACCAGGCTCCTATGACTTGGTATGGAAGATTATCAAAAATTTCTCCTTGGCGATGACTTCAAAATGGGGAAGATTGATAATACTTTATTTTTAAAGATAACGGGGAGGAACCACGCTAGTGGTTCGAGTGTATGTTGATATCATTTTTGGTGCTGATTGTTTCCTTATGTGAAGAATTTGCAAAAGCTCGAGAAGCAAGTTTGGAAATGAGCATGATGGAAGAGTTGAATTTTTTCTTGAATTGCAAGTGAAGCAGACATCCAAGGTATCATAATTAGTCAACAAAAATACATCAAGGATTTGCTAAAAAGGTTTCATATGGAAAATGTTAAACTTATAGAAACTTCCATGGCAACGGATACTCGACTAGATCTTGATGAGACGTGTCATATAGAGCGAAACAATGAATCGAAGTATCATTAGTTTCCCTACTCTATCGACGGTTAAACGGGTCTAATATTGTTGTGTGTGTATATGTGCAGAATCGATCCTGTCCAAAGTAATCTCACTTGAAGGCTTCTAAGAGGAATTCTTCGATATCTCGAGGAGCCAGTGAGTTGGTTAGATTCCACCCATCCAGAGATAATTTTGACTTGATTGGATATGTTGATCGTCACGATTATCTTTGGATACCTGATAGATAGAAAAAGTACCTCTTGAGATGGATCATTTTCTTAGATCCTTCTTGATCTCATTGGGGATCGGAGCAACAAAATTCAGTTGCTCTCTCGGGCTGTTAAGCATGTATTTGTCACCTAAATCTTATACCTGGTGTTGTGGATCAAACAGTTAAAATTTTTGGGTACTTACTTGTTACCCCATAAATTCTTGATATGTAGATGACTTTACTGTGTTGGTTCAAAAGTTTTAGAATGTCATACATGCTAGAAAAGGTGGGAGAAGACGACGACGTCGCGTCGAACCATCGCGGAGGAAGGCGGGAGCGGACCCCCTCGTAATGGCGGCGTGTCACGGAGGAAGCCCCTGCGCGATGGCTAACGTGCCACGGAGGGGGTGTCCGAGGGCACCAGTATATAAAGCCTCGGCTTCGTTTTTTTAATTTCATTTTACCTTCTTGTAATTTCCGAAAATGACCCGGAGAGAGAGGGAACGAGGGTTTTAATATAAATTTCATACGATTATCTTTGTCAAACGCGGTCCAAACTCGAATTAATCTGTGGTTGTGAAGTATTAAGGCTGTAGGAGAACATTTCTGAGAGTTAGTTTCGTGAAGTGGCTGTGAATGGGTCATCCTGTAGGGCTAAGGTGGTGGTGCTCCAAATTAGTGTCAATGCTTAAATACAAAAGAGTGAGCATTTCTCCCTTGGACTTAAATAGCGAGTTTTCGGTACATTCTTGATAAGTCATAATTTGGGTTATATATATATATATTCAAAGTAGCATTTTATTTTAGAATATTGATGAATTGAGTTCCTAGCAATTGCTATGAATATGAATGCGGTTGGAAGAAATAGCTGAAAATTTTGCCGAGTTACAGCTAGATACTCGGAAAGTTAACGGATTAGGTATGTAAAAGCGGTTTCTTGACAAAGTTTACTTGATTCAGAAATATGATCAAAATAGTTAATTACAGTAGAATGTTTCGGGAGCCGCATGTTATGTTTAGGTATGAATTTTAGTATAATGTTAGAAACATACGTGATTTATGTGTAGCATGGAAACTTGCTAGCGTGATATAAATTCCGAGTGAGAAGTTGCGACATTCTGACATGTCGATATGTAATTTAGTAAAGTATGTCGGGATATTATAAGTATTCGGCCCGGGCGAAAAAGCAATATAAGTTCAGTAAAGTATTCCGAAATAGAATAGTAGCAATATGAATTTTAGAGCATATTTAGAAATAGTAAATCATATCTACCATGAAACTTAGTTACCACAGCATGATTCTCAGCGAAATATTATATCTTGTTTCGATGTCGGATTCGGCCACGGTATGGCCAGTTATATATATACCAAATGTCAAATGTCGGCATGTATTATATATGTATACATCACTATCATCAATTTCGGTATGTAGTATACGCGATTAGTATTACTAGTTGAGACTTGATTGTATTGTTTGGGTTGGATTTACCTAGCATTCATGGCCCAGCCCCCGGGGTTAATAGGCACATCGACTCGTCGCCGGAGAGATACGTGGCTCTACGGAGTGGCATGCCGTCCCACACAGGGACGAAGATGGGATACGGTTCCCGTACACCGCCTTGGTGGCTTTTTATACACCCCGGAAGTCGGCGGAGTCGCCGAGGTGTTGATTCGAGTCCTCCCAGGACTCGAGGTACGGTTATGATCGGGGCTCAGTAGGGCAAGTGCATACCCGGAGGGCCAAACCCAGTGCTTATAGTTACTAGGGAGATGGGATGGCGGGGTAGGGTATGGGTGCGTGTTAGTTGTACCTCCGGCTTATAGGAATTCGGGTAAGGTTTATGTGTGCTATGCTATGTTATGTTATGTTATAATGTATGCCATATTCACGTTAGATATGAATAGATCAACGATAGAGCGTTACATTTCGGTATGGCGCTCTCACTATTTCGGCATAGTTGAGACAGTCTTAAACTCGTACTTTCGGTCGATGCGGTCTGTTCGCTACATTGGTTTTATTGGTTATGTTGCTTATCTTTAGTTATTTTCTAGTTGTTGCTTTGCGTACTCGGTGCCAGTGTAGATGCCCAGTGTGGTGGGCGTGGTTGCCGAGGTACTCATAGGCAGTCGATCCCTCGTGATTCCGGCCCGGCCACTGAGTTATCGGCTCCGGTCATTAGGAGCTAGATAATTTCGAGTTTATCCCTTTTATTTTGTTGTCACGAGTATGGGTAGAGTGAGGGCCCTGTTCCGACCATATTATCGGTATTCTTAGAGCTTCACTTGATTGTATATTCTGTGATTGTTGTACCGATTCGTGTGAGTCCGTGTGTATGTTTTAGTTTTGTTTATGATGGTCGTGTGGGGCTGGTTGGTTTGATGATAGTGACACTTGTCGGTCACGTACTTGATTTACTTACTTGTTTTCTTGATTGATAACTATAAACTGACATAGTGGCCTTGTCTAGACAGCATGGTGGCCTTGTCGGCCCGCATAGGTTCCTTCATACTACTGTTGTTCTGGTTAGCTGTTGTCTGCTTACAGGTGGCTATAGGCCTAGTCGATCGGAGGTTGTATTTACAACCATTATATAGCCTGTCATTTTCTTGAATCCAGAGTTAGAGCCAGCCTGGCACCAGAAGTGCTTAGGCTCAGCTAGTCCAATAGTCCAGGTCCCAGTAGGGCACCAGGTGCCAGTCATGCCCCCAAGGCGGGGCGTGCCATTATTGACTGTGTTCCATTACTGTGTGACAACATAAGTTCACTATATGGAAAAGAACCCGAACGGAGGACCGGGCAGCAGACATTTTCACAAAGGCACTGAGTAGGAAAGACTTTGAACAAAATCAATTGAAGTTGACGATAATCAGGATGCACCAATGATCTCTCACCAAAACCTCCTCTCAATTTTGGCTATAATTGGATGACAGGTATATGTGAAAAGGTCATTTGATAATGTCTAACTCAATTCTATATTGTTACAAGTATGTACGCATGGTATCTTCACTACTGAGTAAGGATGAGAACCTGATTGATATTCTCAAGGATGACGCTTAACTCTGTTACTTTCTATAGAGGAACCTGGTTCTCTCTCACAGATTAGTAGTTTCAACTATACCTTTGAGTTTCTAAAGACTGCTATAAGTGCCATGTCATCATATTTTCCTGTCTGTCATAAAATAGTGTCGTGTCAGAATATTTTCTGATTGTCATAGCCTTCATTTCCGACACGACACATCGTACCTGATCCCCTACCTTAAAATCCTCACAGATCCTCTTATCCACTCACTCTTCTCTCTCTTGAATCACAAATGCAATCTCATCTTTCTTTCAGTTCCTTTAAAGAACCCTTGTTTTTCAAAAGCATCCATCTTCTTTTCTCCCAAACCAACGTCTCCTAAATTATAGACGAGATCTCTATTGCGGGAAAAGAATTGAGAAAGATGTCAATCTAAAAGGCTAGTGAAAGTTGAAATTGTGACAACTCCAAAGGACCTGGTAGAGATGTTCAAGGTTCGAAGAAAGAAGGGGTGAGTTCTCAAAACAAAAAAGAAACCAAAAAAAAAGGAGGAATCAAAACTATAGAGAGATCAAAAACATCTAAGGGATTAGCGACGTTCAACCCAATCAATTTTTCCACCATCATGCTTGAGCACATTCTGAAGATTAGGTCCATAAAGGATGAACACCATGGTGTGGGGTATGATTATCTGCTCACAAGGGTTTTCAAACACTTTGGGGTTATACTTGAGCAAGACATCGCGACACTAAGAAAACAGGTGGAGGACCTGATGCAGCAAATGTTATAGTATCAGGCTGCAAATGAAAGAATTGACAAGCTCTTATCTAAGCTCTAATCTTTCGTCCTTCCTTCCTTTTTTCCATCTCCCTGCTCCTTCTTCTTGTGTTTTCCTCAACTATTTCTGTCCTTGTTGATTTCCTCTATTTCTTTTTTAATGATGTGGTATTTCTAATATTTGTCTTTGATGCTCTTATGTGTGTGGTTGAAAATACTAAGTTGTTGATTTTTATAAAACTGGGTTGCATACTTGATTATATGTAAACTTTAATTTTTGTTCTTACTTGTGTATGAATTTACTCACATTAGTGTTGCCCCAGCGGCCATGAGTAACTTTTCCTTATGTCTTATTCTTCCTCAAGTTACTGCTTACTCTTTTTAATGTTGCCAAAATGGAGAAGTTTAGGTGTGCGATGAAGTTTGAAGTTTGGGTGCAAGGGGAAACATCTATGGCTATGTGTAAGGTGGAATAAGCTTTCGGGGGGAAAAGAATCCAAAAGATTTTACTCAGAAGGATCTTTCATTCAGGGAAAACTAGATGGGGATCTGGTTCGCAGGGGAAACTTGGTTAAGTGTTTGTCATCATCAAAAAGGGGGAAATTGATGAAGCATAGACATTGAAGTACTATGTATTTGTTTTGATGATTTGATAAACCTGTTGAGGAACAAGATACGATGCTCAAGGGATCAGGTCTCTTATTCTCGAAGTCAACCTTTATAGCTGTAAAAGCAACTTTATAGCTACCACTGCCACTGCAGCAGAGCCACAGTGTAGTAGCAGCACTGCTACAGTCCTAGCTCTTATACAACAGTCAAGGACTTCATCTCTCTCTCATCCTCTCATATACATTGAACAAGATAAGATGCAAAAACTCAAGCTCTGCAAAAATCAAAATATTGGTATTCTTCTTCATCTGCAAAGTGGCGGCATCTCTCTAAAGACAAAGGTGCAACACCTTGAAGAACCAGTTCCTTATCAATCAGTTGTATGTTAATGTTCTAGGTTGTTAAGTCTTTGTCTTTTGTTATTAACATTGTAAACGTACTCCTCTTTTGAGAAGTTTTTGTACGTCATTTCTATTTTGTATTTGAACAATTTGTGGTGGGTTAGAGATAGGTGTAGTTGTCTTTGTAATATAGTTATTACAAAGGGCTTACAATAAAGTTATTGTAAGGGGAAGGGATTAAAAGTTTAATTCTTAGATTGCAATAAGTTGTAATCCAAAATATTGTCTGACTATTAGTGAAGCTTGGAAAATCCTCCTAGAATAGATTGTGATTTTACTCTCTTGAGCAAAAAAAAATTTACATAAACATCTTGTATTATTTACCTTCAGTTCTGGTGGACTCACACAAATTATCAAAACTTCTTCTAAGTTATGCACGGAACCCATCTAATAATTTATATATGTAAACCATATGAGTGTTTGGATGAAGTTGCAAGAAAAAGAATCAGTGCAAGTTTAAAGTTTGCTAACACTAACTAAATTTTAAATAATTTTTAGAACCGACAATATTTTAAACAATACTATCACAAGCTGCCATCCCTATGAGTTTTGATTCTTTGGTAATTTTGTCATTTTCGGGCTTAGGTTATTTACTGCTTTCTCCGTTTTGATTTTGACAGTTAAAAAATATTTTATTGGGTCGTCCGAACAATTAATCCTTATTTTGGAATATTTTTAATTTTTATTTCTTAAATTAGTGGTTTTTAATTTTTACTTTTTAATATTTTACGTGATAAAAAAGTTATCAAAAATGCTTTTAACAGAAATCAAAAGAAATAAAAATTCACAAGGTACAAGTTTTTGCTCAAGTTATGTTATAAGGCATAAATTCATACAGGTTACAATTCAAGGCATAAGTTAAGCAGCATGAACTTGTATCTTGGGCATAAGTTCAATAACATGAACTTGTGCCTCATAAACATATGTTTGGGCATAAGTTCAATAACATGAATTTATATCTTGGGGCACAAATTCAGTAGAACTTCTGCCTACTGAACTTGTGTTGTGGGGCAGAAATTTAGTAGGGAACTTGTGCGCAGAAGTTCAACAGCATCAACTTCTGCCTGTTGAACTTATATCTTGGGCAAAAGTTCAGTAGCATGCTAGAGTTAACTTATGCATTGCAATTTTTTTTTTGCGTTGAAAGTTTTGTTTGTCTTGCGATTTTTTAAAAAAATATTAGAGGTATTTATCCCCTTTTTATTACTTAAAATATTGAAAGGCAAAAATTAAAGATCGCCCCAAAATAAGAGTAGTCGGCGAAAAAAATTTTATTTTCTTTGATCATAATTGAAAGTATTTTGAACTGTTTAAAAAATTCAAAAATTTTATATTCAAATTCACACTAACATTAATTAATTTAACTCTCGAATACAAACTATGACAAATAAATTGAAATTAAGGGAGTATTATGCCAATCTGTCACCTAGGCCTAAATGATCATTGCCTCGCCACCACCCAAAGAAAAAAAGAAGAGGACAGAAAAAGAAAAAAAAAGAACTTGCAACACATTTGTTGCTTTAGTCATCCTAAGCTTTTCGAAAATATTTCATCTCCTAAAACTTTTGTCGACCCCAATGATAAATCTAGTTCAAATCTTCTTCTATGATTCAATTTACATATGAGGCAAACGGTAGGCTTCAGCTAAAATAGCATTATTGATGTACTTTAAGTTGTGATTGCATGTTTTGTCACAATTTTTAGCAGGTTATCGATTAATAACATTTATCCGTAATTACCTTATAAGTAACCTAATTGATCATTAGTACATAGAACGTAATCGCAAGGCACAAACGTCCAGTTGCTTGTCAAAAGGAAAATTAGAAAGTAAACCAATGTGGTAGAATGTTAAAACACTAAATATATTTTAGCAGCAATGGCAATTCTCCAACAGCTAGTGTAAAGCTTAAAAACATTGAGATGCCTTATCAATGCTAAGAAAGAATGTAAAACAGACCCAATTCTACAAGAGAAGAATTCAATCAATGGCAACATCACACATCACAGCGGATCGAAGATGCTCATCACAGGTGAAGCAAGGGTCCAAGTACTTGTCACCCAATTTCAGCAGAACTATATTTAACCCAAGGTATGCATGTTTACAAGATTCATACGAGGCAAAGTTCACATCCAGCTCTTCAGAGATAATCTCGGGCAATCTCCTCATACACTATATCCTTAATATCTCCAACAAAAAATAACCGATGAAGGTGTATGCCTTACTAGCAATCCGTCATTGACAAGTATTATGCATCACTCTAGCATTGCCTTGAGGTTAAACAAATTCCCTTCATTAACCAAACAATAGAGATATATCCACACCAAATAATACTCAGTCCCCCTACCTCAGATACAGTTCTACACAAGATCACAAACAGGAAACTTGTGCAAACTTCGTCACCCATACCTTCATGAAACTTAAGCACCAAATGCAGGTATTAGCCCATACTGTACTAGTTAATATTGCAATCACTTAAAAACTGATTCTCCTGGTTTAAGAACTTCCGCCAGAAAACTGTATAATCGCGGATGCCCAACTCAAGCCAAGGTTTCATTTTACCATTAAAATGCAGTACTCTGGCATTCTTCACAGCTTCAATATCCACTCCATATTTATGACCCAGTCCTGATAATACCCACTTATCATCCAAAGCGTAAACTTCACCCTGAAAAGTAAGCAAGCTTGCACGCAATGCAACAGCCTCTTCTGAATTCATCTGCAATTGAATAAAAGGGTGACTAGTGTAAGCCAATACAAGTATAGCATATACATAAATGGAGACAAGAAAAATGGATTAGTCCTATACACAATCTAACATGAGATACCACACCAAGAATCTTGTCCATGACTCATTTGAATTTAGATAGATAAAAATTACCTAGCATAGTCCCACTACCCAAGAACCGCCCTTGCAGCCCTGTCTCGTAAGCATAAAAGTTGAGTGTGTAAAAGAAATGCTCAATGGGTTACGTTAATGTGCAGTAGTCTTTGATAACCCATCGTTTGTGGAGGCCCGAAAGAGTTAACCCATGAACTCCAAAAAATACACACCAAAATGAAAAGAAACGGAGGCCCAAAAGATGGGACGTCTTTATTTAGGTGGGTGGCAGCCCACATGCCCACGCAAAACAATATCATAACATTTATGTAGAGAGGACAATAATGAACCTGTTTAGTATTTTTCCACCTTTTTATGCTTCCCATAGTTTGTGGGGTGCTGGAAAGGGTTAAGCCCTGACCACCAAAAATCTACTCCAAAACAAAAAGAAAGGAGGCTCAAAAATACAAGGAGCAACATGAAACAATCTTGAATATTTATATTGAAAGTGCAATAATGAACGCAATTAGTATTTTTCCATCTTTTTCTGTTTTGGTTTCTTAGCGCGTGCAAATTACCTTTTTCTTTGTCCCCTTTTGTATTGGGTATACTACTTATACACCATTCATATTGAAGGAGAAAAAAACTTATATAANGAGAAAAAAACTTATATAACATTCATATTAAAAAAGTCAACATAATTACCCATATTGGGTATTAATTCAATACTTCCGTGAAGCTTAAGGAAATAATTATTGTGTTACTTTGGTTCATCAGTCACAGTTTGGCTTGTGAAAATAACTTTATCCTTTACCTAAATATATTTCTATTTTCAAGCTTCATTCAAATTCAAAGCAAGTGTTCTAAAATTTGTTCAATCTTAGTTCATTTCATTTTCTTTACAATCAAATAATAAGTTGTTTCCAATTTTGTAACTAGTGAATAATGGGCTCGTCACTCTACCCTTCTCCAATTAAATATTAGGTGTGGTTCACCAGCATGACTTGAACTCATGGCGTATGCTGTTCCACACATCCTATGTTGTACATCATCTGCCACTGGTTGTATAAAATGGCTAGGCTAGCCTGCTGGCATGGCACTGAGTTTATTACCAACTCGTGTTGCGTCTCATATTTGAGATAAATATAAGGTTGAGAATGTTGTCCCGTAAGTTAAGTGTGCACTTACTATAGTCTTGTCTCTCAAAACTAATTTCATGAAGTATGTGTTGGGTGAATGTCATGAGAAGAGAACTTTTTATTCTTGTTGAAAAAGGAAATGTTTACATTTGGCCCTAGAAATGATCTTTGGATTCATCAGAGGATTCTTCACGTTGGCTAGAATACATTACTTGAATGAAGCTAGATCTTGTAACTCATTCATATGATGCCCTCAATATAAGACATAGCCAGACATTGCGGGATTGAAGTATGTTGTGAGGGAGAAAATCCAGCTTGAGAAATGACATACATATGACTTGGATGGTCTCATATGTATGTCATTCATATGATTCCCTCAATTGTCTTAAGACATAGCCAAACAAAGCCCTCACAACATACCTCAATCCCCCATAGTGCAGCATCACCCAAGATTGCACGTGTCAATCAATCCTTGCTAGCAAGACTGAACCCTAAGTCATGCTCATAAGTCAACATATGAGGCTCTTAAGAGTGGTGCCTCGAGTGCTTAATCAATACATAGATCCTTATCTTCCCAAGAGATAGCCCGCAGTGCATAGTCGTTCCATATAACAAGCCTGCGGGACATGTTGGGTAGCCAAGTTAACAACTGAGGCAAAACATTGCCCAAAAAGTTTCCTAACTTGTTTGGATACCTCAGACGCTTCTTTGAGTAGTCCTGGTAGGCCCTTGAGGACGCTCCTCAAGGCAGTGCACTTGGTGTGGCTCCCAGCAACATGCATGCGGAGGACTGGTAGAAGTGTCACCACTAGCCCCCTTATATTATGCTTTAAAATGAAAACCCCAAATGATCTCAGATGGCATGTTCTAGCCCAACTGTCATAAGGGGTGTTTCTCTACCCCAACATCCAACTAAGGGGTCATTTATTCCTACTGAATCATCTTAACTTCATTTACATCTTCATAAAGTTTCCCATAAACATAAAAAGAGATGTGCCTTCGAAAGCTTCAACTAATTAAATCCATAGTAACTTCAACAAATGTTAAGTCACATTATGAGAAACTTTTTTTAATTGTTAAATCACATTATGAGAAGCTACTGATCAGGAGTAGAACTTCCATATAACTTGATTTGGATCACAACAGCACTGAAAAAGCTGTGTTTTTCACGGCTAAGAATTTGAGAAATGGGAAGATTACTTTGGAATTTTGTGTGTAATCACTCAGGTGTAGATGTGGACCATCTCCTTCTACGTTGCCGAGTAGCTTCGACGTTATGATGTGAAATATATTGGGTGATACCAAGCACTATAAAAAAGGTGTTGTTAAACTGGAAGGGTGGAAGATGCAGGACTTGAAATGGTGCTCCACTAGCACTTATGTGGGTTCATCCACCACTATCCAATAGTATTAAGAAATGATCAATGATTGGTCTCAACAATGCATGTAGCAATAAATTGAAACTTTTCTTCCTAGTCACTAGAGATCAAGATCTTGTCTATCCACAAAGTAGACCTCTTATTTCTCCAAGTGAAGTTTGCCTCCGTAAGTGTTATATCAATGATATCACATGTTACCAAGAAATCCAATAAAGTTATCCACTACAACCTCCACCTCCCAAGAATTGCTTCAGGACTACCTTCTTCCAGAAACCTTATAACACTAAAGTCTCTTACTATCTCTCCATCTTTGACACACATACCAAAGTGTTTGTATGTTGGGTAGTTCATATTTGTTGCCAGACAAAGTCCTACCTTTGTATAGTTAAAGCGACATCTTAGACTTTGGGTCGACTTGATTTCTTCTATCGAAGATAATAACCTCTTATTCCATAAAATCATTATTTCCCAGCTGCTTTTTGGGTATACAAGAAAGACAACCCAACCTAATGGTTACGCAACATACTTTGACCATTTGCTCCTTAACCACTGCCATATATGTTTTTACTCCATCCTTGAGGCACTTGCACTTCTGGATCACCCTTTTCACCAACATTCGTTTTTAGGGTTGTTGAATCCCTTGATAATCCACATCATTATTTTTTAATGCATGATGGTAATCATATCATGGCAAACCCTATACCCTTTTTTTCTCTTTCAACTCCCCTCCAACTTCCTCTTATCATAATTTGTCGAGCAAGTACGACACCTTAACTCCGTCTCCCTCCTCGCCTTAGCTCCCAAAGTCCCTACCTTGGTAAGTGTTTGTTTGCTACTATTTGGATCTTTTCTTTTCAATCCCTCTTGATTTGGGTTAACACATCTAGAATATCATCATGGTCCTCGAATAATATTTCAAAAAATCTTTAGAAAAGCTTTTAATTTTTTATGAGCCTTTATAATATCTTGGCTTTCCATCTTGGGATGATTCCGACAAGATTCGACTGCCTCCTCCGACTGAAGAACCTTATAATATTCAACCATTTTAAGTAGTTCAGCCACCACCCAATCCTCTCATAAACAAATTCTCGTAACCCCGAAACTTCCTTAAATGACTTAAGAAGATGCAAGTGATACCCTCCCAATAATATTATCATATTAATTATTCCCCACCTCTTCCAAGCAAACCATGCTCTATCTAGTTTCAAGTGTAGGAGTCTTCGACATTGACCTTCCTATCAGTTCTCTCCTTTCTTTGTTGGTAGTATTTGTTGCAATCCCTCTTTTCAATATTACCAAACTCGTATGAGATGTTGGCTTGGTAGTGTTGCATTAGTCTTCTAGCAATATCAAATGACCAGTCTTAGTCGCAAGGGTACGCCTTGTTTGGTCCATCGTTTACATTGAAACACAGCCTTTTTCCAGCAGACGGATTCTACAAAATTGAGGTGGTGGACTCCATAGTTTCTACCCCCTTTATTACTATATTTTGTTGAAACATGCCAATCTTTTAGTTTCTCTTGGCTTTCATTCAATTTTTGTTAATAGGCCTATTGCTGCTTTTTATATTATCTAAATTATTGAGCCCATAATAATAAGCCCACAATTTTCTTACCCAAGGAGGAAGATCATGTTTCACTCCACTTGTCTTGGCCCATTAACCTTTCGCACATCAGCTATACCGGACACTATATTAGTAACCTTCTCTAGAGAAATCCACAAAAATTCGTTGTAGAGTTGGCCCTCCTCTCAGTTCTCTCCTTTCTTTGTTGATAGTATCTGCTACAATACCTCTTTTCAATGCTACCAAACTCGTTTGAGCGAGATGTTGGCTTGGTTGTATTGCATTAATCTTCTAGCTATATCAAATGACCAGTCTTAGTCGCAAAGGTTCACCCTACTTGGTCCATTATCCACATTGAAGGTTGACTTTCTGGCAGATGGATTCTACAAAACTTAGGTGGTGGAAGACTCTCGCTTAGTTTCTACCCCTTTGTTACTATATTCTGCTGGAATAGGTCAATCTTTTTGTTTCTTTAGACTTTCACTCAATTTTGTTAATAGGCCTACTGCCACTTTTTATATTGTCTAAATTATTGAGCCCATAGTAATAAGCCCACAAGTTTCTTATCCAAGGAGAAATATTATGTTTAACTCCACTTCAGTATTAGCAAAAGCACTCACTTCAACGCTTTAAGCGAGAAACGAGGTGCAGCGCAGGACCATCACTTTTCTGCCATGACGCGAGGCAATGGTGAAAAGGCGATCGTTTCTGCAATCGAAGCAAGAAGTGAAGCACAAAAATTGGTAAAAACTGACTTACGTAACCCGACTGCTGCAACTTCTCTTCTCTTCAAGTTTCCTTTTTTTTAAAAGGTAACAACTTGTATATATATCGAAAGTCAATACCATAAGGAGCCAAAGGAGGGGCTAAAATGTATAACTAACAACTATCCTTGTTACACTTTGCCTATCAGTTCTATGAGTTCCCTTTATCCTCCAAAAGATAATGTTTACACCAAAAAAAGAAGACACTAAGACAATTCATCCTACTTGAGTGGATGGATTTTCTAGAATTCAAAGAGTTTTGAATTTTTTCCCTTCCAGGCTACCTACCCAATGCAGGCTGGAATGATTTGCCACCAATGTTCCACTCCATTTCTTTTGTCAATCCCCTACTGTTTAGGAGTTCCAAAGTGGTTTCGCGCATGACCCAACTCACTCCTAAGATACATAAAATATGTGTCATACATTTGCAGTTATCTCACAGTGAATGAAGAGATGATCATTTTTCTCCACATCTAGTTCACACTACAGTGTTATCAAAAGCGAAAAGCGCAAAAAAGCTCTAAGGTTCATTGGGGCTTTAAGCGCAAAGCGCAAATAAAACGTGGGTTTTAATGAGAAAAGGCGCAAAGGGAAAAAACATACAAATATATATATATAGCCCAAGACTAATAGTTATAAGCATGAATAACAAATATATGATAAATAAATTGAATTTATTTTAGGATTAAGTGAAATATCAATTGTTTAGTGTCGACTCTTCAGAAAATGCTCATTTGCAAGGAAAAGTTTGTCTTAGAGCCCTGAAGATGACACTAAAGCGCACATTAAGCCAGGCGAAGCGCTCAACGTGTTTTGACAACACTGGTCCACAGAAGCATTTTGAACAAGTCTGGAAACCTTTTCTTTGTAGTTCTTCATGAGTCAGGCAAGCTTTTTTTAACCANCTGCTTTTCCATATAAGCTTCCAAGGCCACATATTTGTGATATAAGGTTTGTGATTTATAAACCAGTACGCGAATTTCACTAAAAATATCCCTTTGTTGTCCAATAACCATCTTGGTCTTTCATATGTATTTGATGCAATCTTGTACGGCTCTAATTTCTGCACAGTTCACCAACTCCGTCAATTTTCTACATAGTTCACCTACTCTGTCAATTTCCCAATCATTTAAGGCTCTTCTAAATATCAAATTCCATCTAGCTGGTCCCACACTTGATGAATCTTGGTAGGGTGTTGGAGGCTTATAGAGTAGAGGTCCTGCAGCCTATCCTGCAGTATCCATTTTTCTTCCCAAAAATCAGTTTTCAGACCATTGCCCACCTTAATACTACTATTTCCCATGAATTTGTGCCATAAGTTTTTGATGGTCCTCCAGACACTGCAACCATATGGTGAACTGACTAGTTTGCCAAATCATATTTCTGAGTGATGAATTTTCTCCACAAAGAGTTCTCTTCAAAGCTAAATTTCCATAGCCACTTTTGGAGTAAACTCTAATTATGTAATTTGAGATTTCTGATGCTCAAGCCACCTTGCCTCTTGCTTAAAGTTAGAATCTCCTATTTAACTAGATTGAAACTTCTTCTCTCTTTGTTTTCTTGCCATAAAAAATCTCTTCTTAGCTTGTCTAATCTTTCCTCCACATTACGGGGAACAGGAAATAGTCCCATCATGTACGTGGGGAAGGCATCCATCACTGAGTTGATGAGGGTGAGTCTGCCCCCCAAAGATAGATAATGGTTCTTCCACCTTGCAAGATTTTTGTCACATATGTCAATTACCTCATTCCAGATCTCATTGGACTTGCTATTGATACCAAGGGACATCCCCAGATATTTTATAGGTAAAGAGCCCATTTGACATCCTATGTTGTCAGCCAAGTAAGATATATCATGAACTTGATTCACTGGGAAACTTTTCTCAATTGACATGTAAGCCAGAGAGTGCTTCAAAGATGGTCAAAATTGTTGATTTGTGTCAATTCTGCCTCACAAAAAACGGTAGAATCATTTGCATAAAACAATGATTAACCTCCAAGTTATGATATGTAATATTTGAAGTACCAAAACCATTGATCCAATTGAGGGAGTTTGCAGTTTTGAGCATATGATTAAGACCTTGCATGGCTAAGACAAATAGAAAAGGGGACAGACGATCCCCTATCTTAAGCCTCTGCTAGAATGGAAGAAACTTTTGCACAGAGAATTTAACAGTTGATAGGCATAGGCAATGGAATATCCAGTTATTTCATTCCTCTCCAAACCCCATGTCCTTGAGAATCTTTAAGAGGAAAAGCCAATAGACATGGTCAAACGCCTTTTCTATGTCAAGTTTGCATAAAATCCCACGACTTGTTTAATTCTGGAGTCAACCAATTCATTGGCTAACAAAGCTGCATCCAAGATTTGCCTCCCTTTGATGCTCTTCTCTTCTCTTCTTCCTTTCTCTTTTTTTTCTATTTTTTTCTCGTCTTCTTCTCTTCCTCTTTTCTTTGTTTTCCTCTGCTGCTACTCGATTGCACTGACTTTTTTTCTCTCTTCTTTTTTATCTTTTTTCAGTTCTTCGACTTGCTGGAATTTGTTTCTCTGTTCTGCTATGTTATTTTCTCTGTTCTACTCTATTTCTTCAGTTATTAGTTTTTCAATTGGTTTCCTCTTTTTTGTTATTTCTGTATTAGTAAAATCTGTTTACTCTATTTTTCAGTTATTACTTTTTAATTTAAGAACTGAAAATGTTGCCTAATATGTTATTTCTATTTAGTAATTGATTATTTATCTATGCAATTTAATATTTGTTATTTTTGTATTAGATTGCACTTCTGTTGGAAAAAGTGTGCGCTTCACTTCACGCTTTCCTGAAACAAGCCCTTGTTGCTTTTTTCCGCATCTAGTTTCCGAAACACTGCTCCACTTGTCCTAGCCCATTATCCTTTCACACATCAACCATACCGGACACCATATTAGTACCCATCTCTAGAGAAATCCACACAAATTCGTTGTCTTCAACAAGGACAGAGTTCAAAACTTCCTCCAATACTTTACTACTTCCTCTGTTTCAATTTGTCTTACTTTTTTATTCAAAAATATAATTATGTTTTGTCTTTGTGGGATTTCACTGGGTTGTTGTTATTGTTGTTATCTTCCTTTTTTGTTTGTTTAAAGAAAATGTCTCTTTACATTTAGGAGTCGTTTGGTTACTGGATAAGGCATAAGTTAATACATGAATAACTTGGTTATTCATGTATTAATTTTATACCATGTTTGGTTGGTAGGTTTCAAATGTTGTATAAAAGTAATTCATGTATTAATTTTATGCGGTGTTTAGTTGTGTTTTATTAATTCTACATAATTTATACTTACATAACTTATGAGTAAATCTATGTATAATTTTATACAGGATAGAAGGTGGAATAAGTTATGTGGGTATTAGTTATACATGAATTAAAATTATAAAATTACATATATACCCCTATTAATGTACTT
>JACEIK010000801.1:1953-64812 GCA_018107945.1 Datura stramonium
ATCCTCAAGAGTCTGGATTGTTCGCTTGGCTTGGCCATCCATTTGTGGATGAAAGGTTGTGTTGATCTTGACTTGAGTCCCAAGTCCCTTCTGAAAGGACCGCTACTCTCAGAACCCTTCTCAGTCTCTACTCTAGTCGGTGATTTAGTTATAGCTCGACCGGTCTATAGAAACTGCCTTGTCACAATCCTTTAGAAAGTCACCTCAACAGACTTAGTAGAGCTAGCCATGATAAATTTTGATATTATATTTGGCATGGATTGGTTACATACATGTTATGCTTCAGTAAATTGTAGAACCCATGCGATAGAGTTCTAGTTTCTGGGTGAGCTGTTCCTAGAGTGGAAAGGTAGTTCATTTATGCCTGTAGGTTGCTTCATTTCCTACCCAAGGAAAGAAAAATGATTTCAAAGGGTTGCGTGTACCATCTAGTTAGGGTTAAGGATGTTACGTTCGAAAGCTCGACTGTCCAGTCAGTTTCTATAGTGTGCGATTCTCCAGAAGTGTTTGCAAATGATTTACCTAGAAATCCCCCGAAGCGGGAGATTGATTTTTGTATTTACCTTCTTCCTGATACACAGCCTATATTTTTCCTCCTTACATAATGGCTCCAGCTGAGTTGAAGAAGTTGAAGGAGCAGTTGAAGGATCTCTTAGTCAAGAGTTTCATCAGGCCTAGAAAATCCCCATGGGGTGCAATAGTTCTCTTCGTCTGAAAGAAGGATGGTTCCCTTCGGATGTGCACTGACTATCGGCAATTGAACAAGGTTATCATAAAGATCAGGTATCCCCTCCCCAGGATTGATGATTTATTTGACCAGCTTCAGGGTGCTATGTGCTTTTTAAAGATAGACCTTAGATTCGGATACCATCAGCTCATGGTTCGAGAGAGTGACATTCTGAAGACGTCCTTTAGGACTCGGTATGGCAACTAATAGTTTGTAGTTATGTCTTTTCGACTAAATAATTCTACTGCAGCTTTTATGAATTTGATGAACAGGTTTTTCAAGCCATATTTGGATCTATTCATGATTGTTTTCATAGATGATATTCTCATATACTTTCGGAGTAAAGAGGAGCATGTCGCTCCTTTGAGGGTGGTGCTACAGGCTCTGAAGGATCGTCAATTGTATGCTAAGTTCAGAAAGTGTGATTTGTAGTTAAAATTGGTAGCATTTTTGGGACATGTTGTGTCAAGTGAGGATGTATAGGTGGACTCCCAAAAGATAAAAGCGGTGAAGAATTGGGCTAGACCAGTGATTCCTTCGAATATCAGGAGTTTCTTTGGTTTAGCTGGTTACCACCAGGGTTTGTCGAAGGGTTTCATCCATCATTGCACTATTGACTAAGTTAACCCAGAAGAAAGTGAAGTTTCAATGGTCAGAGGCTTGTGAGAAGACCTTTCAAGAGTTAAAGACACATCTCACCTCAGCACCAGTGTTTACCTTATCTGAGGGTACTGATGAGTTTGTGGTATATTGTGATTCTTTGAGGATGGGTCTTGGTTGTGTACTAATGCAGCATGGTAAAGTTATAGCCTATGCTTCCATGCAGCTGAAGGTCCATAAAAAGAACTATCTGACTCAAGGCGTCGAATTGGCGGTGGTAGTATTTGCCTTGAAGATTTGGAGACACTATCTGTACGAGGTCCATGTGGATGTGTTTACGGACCAAAAAAGCATGCAGTACGTGTTTACCCAAAAGGATTTGAATCTACGCTAGAGGAGATGGTTGGAGCTTTTGAAAGATTATGATATGAGTGTCCTTTATCATCCGGGAAAAGATAATGTGGTGGTAGAAGCTCTTAGTAGGATTTCTATGGAGAGTGTGACCCATGTAGATGAGGAGAGGAAAGAGTTAGTGAAGGATGTGCATCGGTTTGCACGGCTGGGAGTTCGCCTTGTTGACTCAACGAATGGTGGTGTCATTTTTCATAATGGATCAGGACCGAGGTCAAATCTAGACAAGACGAGGATCCTATTTTAGTAAGGTTGAAGGAAGCCGTTCACAACCAGATGGTGGAGGTCTTCACCGAAGGGGGAGATGGGGTACTATGATATCAAGGTCATTTGTGTGTACTGGGAGTTGATGACTTGATGGATTATATGTTTCATGAGGTCCATGGTTCCAGATATTCTATACATCCAAGTTCCACCAAGATGTACCGTGACCTACGAGAATTCTATTGGTGGAGTGGCATGAAGAAGGGCATACCAGAGTTTGTGGCTAAGTATCCGAATTGTCAACAAGTGAAAGTGGAACATCAAAGACCTGCAGTGTGGTCAAAGATATTAGTATCCCTACTTGGAAGTGGGAGGAGATGAATATGGACTTCATTATAGGGTTTCCTCGTACTCGTCGATAGTATGACTCAATTTAGGTGGTTATAGACAGGTTGACTAAAGCAGCTCATTTTCTATTGGTAAAAACTACCGATTTAGTGGAGGATAATGCTAAGTTGTACATTTGGGAGTTAGTTTGGCTGCATGGAGTGACCTTGTCCATCATATCCAATATAGGTACACAGTTTACCTCCCAGTGTTGAGATCGCTTCAGAAGGGACTTGGTACTTAGGTTAAGCTTAGCACAACTTTTCACCTGCAGAAAGATGGTCAGGCAGAATAGACCATTCAGACTCTCGAGGATATGTTGAGCGCCTGTGTGATTGATTTCAAAGGTAGTTGGAATGATCATTTACCTCTCATTGAGTTTTCATATAACAACAATTATCATTCCAGCATTCAAATGGCTTCGTTTAAGGCTCTTTATGGGCGGAGATGTAGATCGCCTATTGGTTTATTTGAAATCGGTGAAGTTGCATTGATAGGACTAGATTCAGTTCATGAGGCTTTGGAGAAAGTTTAGCTTATAAGGGAAAGGTTGAAAATAGCTCAGAGTCATCAAAAGTCCTATGCAGATGTGAGGAGGAGGAAGCTTGAGTTTGAAGTTGATGATTGAGTGTTTTTGAAGGTATCTCCCATGAAGGGAATGATGAGGTTCGAAAACAAAGGGAAGCTTAGTCCCCATAATGTTGGCCCGTACCAGATTGTGAGGCGTGTTAGCAAGGTGGCTTATAAATTGGAGTTTCCCTCTAAATTGGCTTTAGTGCATCTTGTATTCCATATATCACTTTTAAAGAAGTGCATAGGTGATCCATCTTTAGTCATTCTAGTGGAGAGTGTAGTTATGAAGGATAACCTCAGTTTTGAGGAAGTTCTGGTGAAAATACTTGATTGTCAGGTTTGGAAGCTAAGGAATCAAGAAGTAGCCTCAGTAAAGGTTTTGTGGAGGAATCAACATGCCGAGGGAGCTTCATGGGAAGCCGAAGCACATATGATGGCTAAATTCATGCATCTATTCCCTTCCGGATCAGTTTCAGCTTAAGGTACCAGTTTCCTCCTATCATGCCCCACCTTGGGAGGCATGAGTGGCACCTAGTGCCACACTAGAATTTGACTGACCTGGCTATCTTCTGCACGTCTGGTGCATGCCTACAACTCAATTCAAGAAACAACGAACTATATCTTGGCTGTAGGCACAGCCTCCGGCCCATAAGCCTGTATAGCCACTTGTAAACGAAAACAGCTAACCAATAATAGGAACAAAAAGGGATCCTATGCGGGACAACAAGACAACCATGCCGTCTAGTTATAAAAGAAATAACAACAAGCTACTATATTAGGCCCCACACGGCCAATATATGAAACACAACTAATTTAGGCCTCACACGGCCAACAACAACAAATTAACTGACGACTGTAGTCTTCAAGCCTCTAAGAATAAAATGAGTGGTTGGGACAGGTCCCCGACCTACCCCAAATGTTATAAAAATGAAAGACTGTAATCTCTACAACCTGGAAACTCCGAACAAAGGGAGCTGGCAAAACTGCTGACTCTGAACAATTACTACTGAAGAGTCTTAACTTTGTCTTTCTAAACCTGTATGCATGTAATGCAGCATTTAGGGATGCGCGTCAGTACAATATGTACAAAATATGTAAGGCAGTAAATAAGTTGTTAAAGACTGAGAGTAAGTAGAGAGAAGGAGCAGAAAGATTAACCTGTAAGCTGGCTTATTCGTAATCTGCGTCTAGAAAAATACTACACACATATGAGCTACGACTATACAATCATATATTCATAAGCTATAGCTAGCGGACAAGAATACTGACAAGAACCTAACATGGCCCCCATAAGCCTGGAAGGTACAAGCAACACAGAAATAACCTACCGGGACCCCCCATAAGCCCTGGTAAGTACACCTCAATCTATACACCCCTATCCAGGTTTCTATGAGTCTACTGGTGCTATAGCCAACCTACCTGTCCCCCTAGGTCTGCAACTGAGCCCGCTTGGCTATTGATCTGTAGCTATGTCTGAGTCCAGTGGACTCCTGATAACTGCACCTCGGGCACTGGGCTTGGCGGGGGTGTGATGTCGATACGACATAAAACTCGTAGTCCAGCCATGGAATGGATCGTGTAAGGCCTTTGGGCCTCTGCATCATCTTTGGAGACGGCATATCGCTCCTTGGAGCGACGTTATATAGCCCTCGGCGGGAAACGACACAACTAGTAACCCTGGGGTGGTCACGGAAGGCTCCTAAGTGAGGGTAACCCCACTCGAGGTGCTATACTGAAGTCTTAATCTAGCCACATAAAAGGCTTATCTGTCCTTCAGGGCCTAATGTGACTGCTCCTCGCCCCTAGAATAATCTATATGGCTGCTAGCAGGCTCAACCCATGCACTTGTATTTGATTAGACGATCCTGGTAGTGATCATAATCTATAACGGTCTAGACCGAATATGGCGAGATCTTGAGTGGCCTAACAATACTTTGAATGTCCTATTTGGGCAACTATAAATCATAAGAAACTACAGGGTCGCAGATAACCGATTACTTAGTCCCTTTGCTTAGAACGACTGTAGGACTGCCACTGACCGGACATGCTTTTGAGCGGTCGGTCTGTAATCCCCCGCACGTAGCCTACTGAAATTCTTAACCTGAGGGTAATACCGTACTAACATGGTTATAGTCCTTTAGACCTTAACTTGTCCTGTTCGGATCTTACATGACTCTTCTAGATGATTCCTAATCTTGAAATTAAGTTTACACAGACTTAGCGACTCACGACAACCTGTACCTGAGTATCTCATACGAACAGGCTGGGGCGCTGGCCCCGCCTCTGACTAATAATAAGGTCCCCTTCCTTAGGGTACCCACAGGTCTATTTGACTTGAACAACTGGGATGGCTTTCTGGGCAACCTGTATGATGAATACTAATCCTACTGGAACTGATGATCATTAGTAGTAGCTAATTAGATGGCAGGCTATCACTCCGTTAACTAGACAACCCTAGTGTCGCTGACTCTAAAGTATTTCCATCCTATCTAAGTTTCTAGCTCAAGGGCGTGAGTATACGCCAATGGACTTTAGGCGTGCTTCACTGAAAATATAGGCGCCAAACTGGTAGTTATGTTGCCTAGCTGCGTCTATGTTGTTCAACTTACTAACTCAGGCCCAATAACTATCCACGAGCTTCTAAGGTCTAGGCCTGGCAATAGAACATCCAATTCTACTAACGCAATGAACTGGAGAATAGGGGAGTTTCTATGATGCTTCTAGTGTGTGTTGTACTTAACCTATTCTTTCCCGACAAGGGATACTGCAATATATTCTTTACACGTTTTCTAGAAGCTAACCACAACATATGTTTATTCATAGTCTACAGACAGCAGCTGGCCACAACATGTCTAATCACAATCTACTGGTAGAAACTATTTGCAACATATGGAACCGTTATTTCCATTTAGGAACATAAGTCATAGCACAGTACGACGAGAATAACTTGCTGATGGATAAGCCTTACATACCTCGATTGTTGGTTCTCAATTGACTAGCGAGTTTCAACTTGTAATCTGCAACTCCTTTCAACGGTTGTTTTGCGCATCCAACAACTGAAAGAGTTTGCGGAGAACGGTTGGGTTGCATAATAGTAGATTCGTAGGTCAATAAATCGTTGGATTTGAAATGGAACTTTCTACCTTGGGCGGATAGGAATTGAGACAAACCTTTATACTGAGGGAATGAGACTAATTTCAATACTAAATTTGATTAAAAGCGATAACTTTCGATACTAATAGTGACTATAATTCAAATTCATAAAATATGGCCAAAAACTTATAATTTCCCGAGAGTCCAAAAAGGGAAAAGTGCTTACCTAATGCCTGTGGCCAGTAAGAATTAATTTGGAGTAATTCTGACAACTTTTACTTAGTGAAGTTCCGATTTTCCGAGAGCAGTTTCAAGAAATAACTTCGTGGTAAAGCTTCTCGTAGGCGTAGGACTCGTTATTCAAAGTTAATTTGAGATTGGACGGTGTTTGGTACCGTAATCGGACGAAAAACCAATGAAAGTTGCGTGCTTCTACTCTTCTGGCCGTGGGATCTATTTGAAATGTTTTAACATGATGTGAAGGGGGGTATATACACTTGAGGCCGGTGGTAGGGTGGCCCCGCACCGGCCATCGCGTCAACCTGCCCGCTGCGCTGCGCCTCCCATCGCACCACTAGGCATGGCGCGCTGCGCTGGCCAGTGCCCTGCCGGCTGACGCATCTCGATGGACCCTCATTTCCTAGCCTCGCTCGACCCTGCTTCTAAGGATTTACCCCACGCATCAAGCTCTCTTTTTCAATCAAAAGTCAACGTGTACGCTTACTAATCATTAATATTTACGGGGTGTAACATCCTCCCACCCCTTAGGAATATCCTTCCTTGAATGTCATCTTTAGGCTTAGAGGAGTTTACTCTTTTAATCAATTTTCAGAAAAATTTCGTTAGAGTCTCCCCTATAATATGGACTATCTGGATACCTAAAACGCAGAAAAAGTCCAATATAGGCGCCTCGCAGGATGCTACAACAACCATTACACAATAAAAAGGGTAGCTAAGCAACAATACTGATAGCATAAGCAGTAAAATAATAACTGAACAATAACCTCCCTTTAACTACATAATCTGGATCAATCATGGAACAAGTGAGGATACCTAGACCTCATATCATCCTCAGCTCCCCATGTCATCTCTTGTTTATTCCGGTTCCTCCATAATACTTTAATAGAGGCTACATATTTTATTCTCAACCTACGAACTTGTTGATCTAATATAACCACTAGAACATTTTCATAGGCTAACTCTTCAGTAACCTGAGCGTCTTCAACTAGCACAACTCAGGAAGGGTCCCCTATACACTTTCGTAGCATTGACACGTGAAAGAGCGGGTAGATAGATTCTAGCTCTGGGATAGTTCCAGCTTATATGCCACCGTGCCTATCCTCTGGAGGATATGATACGTGTCAATGAATTTAGGGCTAAGCTTTCCCTTTTTAACAAATATCATAACGCCCTTCTTTGGCGAAGTTTATAGAAATACCCAACTACTGCTTCAACCCTTAGCTGCCTGTGCCGCACATTAGGGTAGGACTTTCGATGACCTTGGGATATCGGTACCCATTTCTTGGTATGTTTAACTTTTAACTCTTCCTGTTATAATATGCCCTGGTTCAACTGCCTCTAATTTACTTTAGGGTGCTTTCACTTCCATTCATAATAGACCCCCGGCGTCTGACTGCATACTCTATGATGTATCATTTCTTGATACAGGTCCAAGGGATCACTCTCAGCCGCATCATTAGTCTTGTTCCCCTCCAAGACCAGCCTAGCCAGTGTTGGTGAGTCCTCATCCTTTGAGAACATTTAGTTATCTGTAGTTATGTTTTTTCAGTTACAGACTTTTATAGAGTTAGTTGGGGATGTTGTCCCATCATCTCATCAACTATGTTAGAGGCTATTTAGATATTATGTAAAAATCAACTAGTCATTGCTGATTCTGGTTTAGATTGATATGTATGCAGACTTCCCCTCAAGCATGTTTTATTATATCAGTATTTGCTTATTGTATGCTCTTAAGTTGTTATGTTCATTCCATGGGTCGACTTGGAGCCTCTCAGTGTTCCTTGTCCCGCATCTCTATCCGAGCCTATATTTTGGTCGTGACATGAGCCTTGCCTCTGAGTTGTGCTAGGCTAGGGTCTTCGTACTATCGCTCTTTCACCTCCACAACTATAGCTGAAACAACAGTATTCTGGATCACAACCATACTATCATCTGAGACCATCAATCAGACTCCTAAACTAGCCAACTGGTGCAGCCCTCAAGCCAATTCCCTCTAGTCTGGCCCAAAATAGGATAGGCTACATATTGATCTATGACTAAGGGAATCAGCTATAATGTTAGCCTTCCCTGAGTGATACAAAATGTCTATGTGGTAGTCCTTCTGCAACTAAAGCCAATGACGTTGTCGCAAGTTCAACTCTTTCTATTTAAGAATATATTGGAGGCTCTTGTGTTCAGTAAAGATGTCTATACGAACACTATATAAGTTGTGCCTTCAAATCTTCAAAGCATGAACAACTGCAACTAATTCTAAATCATGGGTAAGGTAGTTCTTCTCGTGCTTCCTTTACTATCTTGAAGCATAGGCAATCACCTTACCTTGCTGAATAAGAACACATCCCAATCCAATGCCTGAAGTGTCACAAAATACCGTGTAGCCCTATGAATCCTCTTGCAAGGCTAATACTGGTGCAGATGTTAGTCTGTCTTTCAACCCCTAGAAGCTCTACTCAGAAGCCTCAGTTCACATGAAGTTAGCTGCTTTTTGAGTTACTTTGGTCAATGGTGTTGATAGGGAAGAGAATCCTTCCACAAACCTTCTGTAATACCAAACTAACCTCAGAAAGCTGCGACTTCGGTTGGAGTTGTGGTTCTGGGCCAAGTCCTTACAACCTCAATTTTCGCAAGTCAATCTAAATTCTTGCATCTGACACAATATGTTCCAAGAAAGCTATAGAGTTTAACCAGAACTCACATTTGGAGAACTTTGCGTATAACTTGTGATCTCTAAGGACCTAGAGTACCGTTCCCAAATGATCCCTATGATCTGCTTGTGAACATGAATATACCAGAATATCATCAATAAACATTATCACGAACAAATCTAGAAATGGCCTAAATATGATGTTCATCAGGTCCATAAACACTGCTAGGGCATTTGTCAAACCGAAAGAAATAACTAGGAACTTGAAATGGTCTTATCTGGTTCTGAAGGCTATTTTCAAAATATCCTTCTCTCAAACTCGTACCTAGTAGTCCCCTGAACTTAAGTCAATCTTTGAGAAGTATTTCACCCCTTACAGGTGATCAAACAAATCATCTATTCTTAGAAGGGGATATCTGTTATTAATAGTAACTTCATTCTTTTGCCGATAATCTATACACGTTGGTAGTGAGCCATCTTTCTTTTTCACAAATAAGACTGACATACCCAATGATGAAGCACTGGGCCTAATGAAGTATTTATCTAAAACGTTTTTCAGCTAATCCTTCAATTCCTCCAGCTAAGCAGGAGCCATTCTGTACGGAGGAATAGATATAGGTTATTTATCTGGTAGAGTATCAATGGAGAAGTCAATTTCCTATTCTTGTGGAATACCAGGAAGCTCATCTAGAAATACATATAAAAACTCACTAACCACCAGAATAGACTAAAGAGTCGGGGATTCTGCCTGCACATCACGAGCCCTCACTATATAATAGGTACAACCCTTCATAATCAGTTTCTTTGCTTGGATATAGGATATGAACCTACCTTTCGGCATAACTACATTTCCTTTCCATTCCCGCACAGTCTCCCTTGGGAAATAGAATCTGATAGTCTTTCTGAAGCAAAAAACATTGGCATAAATTGCACTAGCCAATCCATGCCCATAATTATATCAAAGTCAATCATTTCTGGATCTACTAGGTCTGTAGAGGTTTGGTGGACAACAATCTCCACCATACAACCTTGATATATTCTCCTAGCGATAATAGATTCACCAATAGGTGTAGATACAAAAAATGGTTGTTGGAGTAACTCTGGTACAATAGCAAACTTTTGTGCCACTCCTGGAGTAATATAAGACAAGGTAGATCCTGGATCTAGCAAAGCATAAACCGAGTGGGAGAAAAAATTGATATACCTGTCACAACATCCGGCGATGACTAAGAATCTTGTTTCCCTGCTAATTTATAAGTACGATTCGGACCACTTCCAGAACTAGATGGCCCTGATCTACCTCTGCCTCTACCTATAGGAGTCGAGGGCCTGCACCCTGTAGAAGGTATTAGAGCATGTGACCCTACTGAGGACCTACTCTGCTAGTCCCGATGACTACGATCTCTAGTCTGATAATTCCTCATCACGTGACCTTCCTGCCTAAAAAAATAAAAAGCAGTAAATCCATATATGCATCTCCCAAAATGCTGCATACTGCAAGTACTATAATGTGCTACAGTTGGCCTCACCTGATTTGGGCCTCTCTATTCCTATGGGCATGATGCTCGTGAACTCTCGCTAGGACTTTAATATCCAAAATGATCTTCTCTGCTACCCTGTTGCTGTGGCGGTGAGGGCCTAGGTGGCCTACCTGAGAAATGAGGCCTAGGCCCACCCTTGAATTCTGCCTAAAAATTGGTGGGGCTAGCTCTCTGACGCTACTCTTGATCCGCCTTTTCGGCCCCATATTGATGTTTTCTGATTTTCTCTATATTTTGAGGAAAGTCTTGAATTCGCGAGATATCCATGTCTTCTCACAATATGGCTGTAATACAGGACTCCACATACTCCAGTTCAAGTCCTATTATAAAGTGGTGTATCCAGGCTTGCATATATCAACAAATGCGTGTGCATATCTAGCCAAAGAATCAAACCTCAATGCATACTCCCAGAAACTCATCCTGTCCAGCTCATGATGTAAGAACTGCTCTATTCTAGCCTTTCAAATCTCTCGAGGAAAATAATGATCTATGCAAGCTTGAGAGAAGTTGGGCCATGTGGGTGGAGGTGCATCTCTGCCTCTGGACCTTTCCCAACTCTCATACCGTAGAACTGCTATATCTCACAGCCGAATCACTGCTAACTCATTTGACTCTGTGAATGAGGTATACGTGAGCCTGACTATCCTCTTCAACTGATCTATGAAGTTTTGAGGGTCCTCCTACGGTCTGTCCCCGTAAACTATGGAGGACTCTAGGAGAGAAACTCACGAACCCTTGAACTTTTTGGTCCCTCAGTTAGCTCGGCAACAACTGGTGCTACTGGTTGACACTGAGCAGCCATCATCTGAGCCAACATATATACTATACATTGAACAACCTGTTATGAAGGTGTAGGATGAACTGGAAGTGGTGTTGGTGCTTCTGTTGCCCTAGGAGATTTCTTGTGCCATGGAGAATGATGGGGAGATCGAGAAGATGTCTTCCTTTCACCCTCAGGCTGGGTTATCTCCAACGGTGGAACCTTACTAGTAGCCTCTCGTGTTGCTGTATCTAGCTCTCGACTGGCTGTAGTTTGTCTCGTATTAGACATCTCTGTAGACAGACATTAAAATGTAAGCTTAGGGGCTCAGCTCTATAGCATGATTTGAGAAGAAAGACAAGTAACCATACTATCATGCCTCATAGCCTCCTGCTTATAAAATATGGTGCACAACCTATTTATAAAATAGACTCTACTAGGCATGGTTTGCAGACTCCCTAGGATATGATGTTTGCATGATAATAAGTTTGTCATGCCCCACCTTGGGAGGCGTAGCTGGAACCTAATGTCACACTAGACCCTGAGCTTACCTAGCTGAACATATACACTTCTAGTGCATACAAGAAACACATATTCAATAAAATGGTAAGCTATATCTCCTCTCAAAACATAGCTTTAGGTCGACAAGGCCGCAATATGCACCTGCGCAAAAAATAGCTGACCCAACAGTTGCAATAATAATGTCATCCTATACAGGCCAACAAGATCACCATGTTGTCTAAATCATATCAAAAGGAAGACAGGCTCACATATGCATATATACAAGACAATAAGGCTACCAACTAATAACACAATTAGGCCTCACACGACCAACAATGCATGCCTGGCAATCTATAGTCTACAATTCTCTAAAGAGTAAGATATTGGTTGGTACATGGCCCCCACCTACCCAAAAATATGCATAAAAAAGACAGGCAAACCTCTAATCATATGGAAACTCCAGAGGAAAGGAGTTGGTCGATTGGCTGAATCTAAACGGCTACTTTAGAGGTCTCGAAACCTGTCTGTCTAAACCTATAGGCAAGTATGTAGCGCCCCATGCTTGAGCATCAGTACAATATGTATAGAATATGTAAGATAGTAATAATAAACTAAATAGAAGTTGATAGAGGAACTAAAAGTAATCAGCAATAAGGGCCAGAAGTTAACCTGTACAATCTCACAAACATGAATTGTAACTAATAGGTAATATTTAAACAAGAACCTAACTTGGCCCAATACTCTTGGAAGGTACAAACAACACAAAATAACCACCTGGGCCCCTATAAGCCTCGAAAAGTACAAATCAATCTATATACTTCTATCTGTACCACTGTAGCCCCCTAGGAAAGTTATAACTAACATACTCATCTTTTGAGATTGTATTCGAGGCTTCTGGGATCCTATGACTTTGTCTGAGACTTTTGGGATCCTATAATTGTATCTGAGCCTTCTAGGCTCCTCTAACTACACCTGAAGCAAACCAGAATCTACTAAGCGCCAATGATTCCATTACGGCACAAGGGAAGTCCATAAGTGAATAGACTTCAATATGGCTCTACAGGCCTCAATCTGGTTCATCCAGATTTCTTATAGCTCCTGTAAGAAACCTGTAAGCCCATAGGCAGATATACTTACACTTAGCCCTTCTAAGAAACATGTACGTGGGCATCTGTATAAGTAGCCAGAGTCGTTGGCCCCACATTTCACAGCTAAAAAGATTCCTATGTAGGTATCACATAGTCTATTAGATTACTAACAGCTAGAGCTTATCCAGTAATTGGCAATAAGTAGTTCATCCAACAACCTACCACCCAATTAATTAGGCAACCCTAGTACCACTAACTCAAAGGTAAGGCTGTATTACCCAGAGTCTAGCCCTGTAGGCGAGCTTTACTATATATAGGCATCAAAATATAAAGTTATATCGCCAAGATGCGCCCTATGCTGCCCAACTGGTCAGCAGGAAAACCTCACAGCCTCTATGGCCTCGGTACGACAGGAAAACCTCACTAGCCCATCTGGATGAAAATAAAATAGACAGGTAATCTCTATATATCTTCTACCAAGAGGCAAAGCTGAATATAGTCAGTCCCGACAAGGGATACTACACTACCACATCAATGCATCTCATAACAGCTAACCAGAACATACATAAACACAAACTATTACGAGAGAACAAGTCATATCAACTATATGAAGAGAATAACTTGCAGGAAAAGGTTAGCCTTAACATACCTCAATCGACGAATTCTGCTCAACAAATCCTGCTTCAGTTAAGGGCTCATAATCCCACCATATCTTAGCTCATACGTCAAGGGAATAGGGCTATTCTATCTCAAGAAATAGGCCAACAACATCATGATGCAAAACACAATGGCAACAAGTGACAATGAGTTCAGTTAGGTAGAATCTTATGAATTCTTATAGATTAGAAATGTAGAAGTACTTACTATCACTTGAAGACATACTAGTCTTAGATAGAGATGATTAGAGGTCAGTCAAACCGAGCCAATTTCGAAGATTCAACTATGTATATATATTTTTTGTAGCCTCGAGATTCATTACCCAAGAAGAATTTTTGATTAGACATGATATGACAAAATAATTTTCCCTTGTCGAAAACTTGGAGAGGAGAATCACCCTAGCCGTGGCTCTCTTTTTTGGGAAAATGTTTAAAAGGAAACCAACATTTGACAACTTTATATATATAGGGAGTATGTGTAGGGAGTCTATGCGTGCCTCCAATTATGGTGGAGCAAGGGCGTGGCACACTACTCCGTGCGTGGGAGAGGGGTACTTAGTGCAGCCCCTATAGCGCCTCCCTCCAGCTCCTTCTACTCGCTCTCTCGATAATGCTCTCTCTTATTTCACCTTTTACCCTTCTCCCACATGTGCTATACTGTAAGAACTCTTGACATGCAAATGCATAGGTCGATTAGATGATAAAAACTTATGGGTTGTAACATAAGCTGCATTTTGCAGGTTCACTTCTGCAGCCAAAGGTCTAGGCTGGCGTAGTGTAATGCCCGAAAAATCAAAGACTAGATTCGAGAATTAAATCATAGAAAATTGGAAATCTGCAGCAATGCCTTAGAATGACTCACCTAACGAGTCGTTATGAGATCTAATGTCTCGTTAGGTCAGTCGTGGAAATGGTGATTGAGAAATGGAAGGGAGGAGTTAGTGTACCCAATGGAAGATCCCATGAGTGGTGGTCAGGAACCACGATTCGTGGGAGGAGTCATGGTTAGTTTGATATAAAAATCATTTGGAGTTGTGGCAGTGTACCTGATGAGTGGTGACCAGCTCACCTGACGTAGTCACGGGTATGTTATGCCTCTTTCATCTAGACGTGTATGCCCTCCTAGATCCAGGAGCCACCCTCTCATTCATGACTCCCTACGCAGTAGTCCAGTTCAATATCGGTCCAGAGGTCCTCTCAAAACCATTCTCAGTCTCCACCCCTATTGGCGAGTCAGTTAGATACAACCGGGTGTATAGAAACTATTCAGTCTCGATCTTGAATAAAGTCATTCCAGCTGATCTCATAGGGTTAGACATGTTCCATTTTGACCTTATCCTCTGCATGTATTGGTTACACTTTGGTTATTCCTTAGTTGACTGCAGAATTAAAGTTGTCAAGTTTCAGTTTCCAAATGAACCGTTGTTAGAATGGACGGGCAGTAGTTCAGCACCTAAGGGTCGGTTTATTTCCTACCTTAAGGCCCAGAAGCTCATTTCCAAATGATGTATTTATCATCTAGTTCAGGTAAGGGATTCCAACTCATAGACCCCAACTATCCAGTCAGTTCCGGTGGTCAGCGAGTTCCCATATGTATTTCCTGAGGATCTTCCTGGAGTCCCCCCCAAATGGGAAATATACTTCGGAGTAGACTTCCTCCCAGATACTCAGCCCATCTCCATCCCTCCTTATAGGATGGCTCCAGCAGAGCTTAAGGAGTTGAAGGAGCAACTAAAAGAACTTCTTGAAAAATGTTTTATCAGACCCAGCATCTCTCCCTAGGGTGCTCCAGTATTCTTCGTGTGTAAGAAATACAGTACCCTCAAAATGTGCATAGATTACTGTCAGCTGAACAAAGTCACAGTCAAGAATAGGTATCCCTACCTAGAATTGACGACCTGTTTGACAAACTTAAGGGAGCCAGTTGTTTCTCAAAAAGCAATCCCAGGTTAGGGTATCATCAGTTAAGGGTCAGAGAGTGTGACATACCAAAAACAGCATTCAGAACTTGGTATGGTCACTACAAGTTTTTGGTTATGTCCTTCGGTCTAACAAACGCCACCGTAGCCTTCATGGACTTGATGAATAGATTCTTCAAGAAGTATCTGGATATGTTCGTCATTGTATTTAATCGACGACATTCTCGTATACTCTAGAAATAAGGAAGAGCATGCTAATCACCCGAGGATAGTGCTTTCAGACTCTCAGAGATCACCAATTGTTCGCTAAGTTTGGTAAGTGTGAATTATGGTTGAAGTTCGTGACTTCCTTGGGTCACGTGGTCTCGGGCGAAGGTATTCGGGTTGATCCTCAAAAGATAGCAGAAGCGAAAGATTGGCCCAGACCTACCTCTCCGATGGAAATCAAGAGTTTCATGTGCTTAGCTGGTTATTACAGACAATTTGTGGAAGGCTTCTCCTCTATAGCATCTCCTCTGACTAAGTTAACTCAGAAGAAAGTGAAATTCCAGTGTTCGGATGTGTGTGAGAAGACTTTATAGGAGTTGAAGACTCGACTCACTACCGCTCCAGTTTTTACCTTGCCAGAAGGAACATAGGGGTTGGTTGTTTATTGTGATGCTTCTAGAGTTGGACTCGGTTGCATTCTGATGCAGCGGGGCAAATTGATAGCCTACACCTCCAGACAACTCAAGGTTCATGAGAATAATTTTCCAACTCATGACTTGGATTTGGCAGCGGTGGTGTTTGCACTGAAAATATAGAGACATTACCTATACGAGGCTCACGTAGATGTGTTCACAGATCACAAGAGCCTTCAGTATACGTTTAGTCAGAAGGACCTAAATCTTCTTCAGAGAAGGTGGTTGCAGCTACTGAAAGACTATGATATGAGTGTGAGGTATCACCCGAGCAAAGCCAATGTGGTGGCTGATGCACTAAGCAGGTTGTCTATGGGGAGCATAGCTCATGTTGAAGAGGGAAAGAAGGAAATGATAGAGGATATTCACAGGCTAGCTCGGTTTGGAGTACAGTTGGTGGATTCAGTCGAAGGTGGAGTGGTAATGCAAACTGGGTCAGATTCTTCCTTGGTAGTTGAAGTGAATTCCATACAGGACGAGGATCCCATCTTACTCAAGCTTAAGAAAGCAGTTCTCATAAAGGAAATAGAAGCTTTCTCCAAAGGGGGAGATGGTTTGCTCCGTTACGAGGGTAGGTTATGTGTACCGGATGTCGGCGAGCTGGGATAGCAGATATTGGCTGAAGTGCACAGTTCTTGACATTGCATTCACACTGATGCTACCAAGATGTACCGTGATCTACGGGATATTTACTGGTGGAATGGCATTAAAAGAGATATTGCTGAATTTGAAGCCAAGTCCCGAACTGCCAACAAGTTATAGTAGAAAACCAGAGACTAGGAGGTATGACTCAGGATATCAGTATACCTACATGGAAGTGGAAAGAAGTAAATATGGACTTCATTACGGGTCTACCTCAAACTCGTCTGCAACATGACTCAATCTGGGTAATAGTGGACCGGATGACTAAGTTAGCTCACTTCCTCCCATTTAAAACCACGGACTCAGTTGAGGATTATGCCAAAATTTACACCGAGAGTTAGTCAGACTTCATGGGGTAACCCTATCTATTATCTCAACAGAGTTACCCAATTCACCTCTCATTTCTAGAGGTCTATTTAGAGGGGACTTGGTACCAAGGTCAAACTCAACACAACTTTTCACCCGCAGACATATGGGCAAGCTGAGTGGACCACTCCGACCCTAGATGTTATGTTGAGCACATGCGCAATCAATTTTAAGGGCAATTGGGATGACCATTTTCCTCTTATTGAGTTTTCATACAAAAACAACTACCACTCTTGCATTAAGATAGCCCCGTTTGAGGCATTATATGGTAGGAGGTGTAGATCTCCTATAGGGTGGTTTGAGGTTGTTGAAGCTACCTTGATAGGGCCAGACTCAGTTCATGAGGCAATGTAGAAAGTTCAACTCATCCGAGAATGATTGAAAACAACTCAGAGCCGTCAGAAATCTTATGCCAATGTGAGAAGAAGAGAATTAGAGTTTGCAGTTCATGATTGGGTTTATTTGAAAATTTCGCCCATGAAGGGGGTAATGAGATTTGGAAAGAAAGGCAATCTAACTCCCAGGTATGTGGGCCCCTATAGAATTTTGAGGCGTATTAGCAATGAAGCCTATGAGCTAGAATTACCTTCAGAATTAGCAGCTATGCACCTAGTATTCCATGTGTCTTTATTGAAGAAGTGCATTAGTGATCCAACTTTAGTTATTCCATTAGAAAGTGTGGGGGTGAAAGATGGTATCTCTTACGAAGAAGTCCCAGTCCAGATTCTTGATTGTTAGGTTCATAAGTGGAGGAACAAAGAAGTAGCTTAAGTCAAAGTGTTGTGGAGGAATCAGCAGGTTGAGGAAGCTACGTGGGAGGCCGAAGCAGATATGATGGCCAGATACCCACACTTGTTTCCTTCCAGCTTAGTTTCAGTATAAGGTACCAATTTCCTCCCTAAAACTCTATTCAATTCGTGTGTTCCAGTTTCTTTCATGTTATTGATCATGAGTATGATTGGTGAATTCAGTTTAGACTTGTAGTTCAGTTTGGAGGTAGTCATTCCATTTGTTTTCAGCCTTTATGGTCAGTATTTGAACATAGTGATTGAAATTTTCTGCTTTTCTGAGTGTTTTCCAATATTCGTGGACAAATGTTTCCAAGGGAGAGATATTGTAATGCCCCGAAAACTCAAAGACTAGATCCGGCACTTAAAACAGAGAAAACTTGAAATTTTTGGAAATGCCTCAGAACGACTCACTTAACGAGTCTTCATGAAATCTAATGACTCGTTAGGTCAAGAGTGGGAAGGGTGATTGAGAAATGGAAGGGAGGAGTCAGTGTACCCAACAGAAGAGCCCACAAATCGTGGTAAGGCACCATGATTCGCTGGAGGAGTCGTGGTCAGCCAGATACATAAATCATTTGGGTTTGAGGCAGTGTACCTGATGAGTGGTGACCACGAGTCATGGTCACCAGGAAATGAATCATAATGTCTCCTATTAAGAGGCCAAGATACTTCTATAGAAAATCTTCCATTGAACCTAACGAATGGACACAATGACCCGTTAGGTACAACAACGAGTCGTTTTGTCACTTGTCGTCAGTCCCTCCAGTTTTCTCGTCCATTGACCATGGGAGGATACAACAACCCATTGGTTCATCCAAAGAGTCGTGTTATCTCCCATTTCCAGATCCAGTGACCCCAAGACTTAGACAGTGAAACCATCGACTGGTCCCAACGAGTAATGGTCTCAACCAACGACTCGTTGAGTGACCCGTTAGGACATTGCCGACCAGATTTTAGATTTAAATTCAAAGGTTACTTTTGTAATTTCCCACATACTTAGTCCCTAGACTACGTCTTTTTGGGTTGGATTAGGGGTTTTAGATGAGGGAAAACTGACGGTTTCTCTCATTCTTTTCCATCTCTCCACAGTTAGTGCAAAGCTTCTCTTAGAAAGGCTCAGAGTAGAAGTTAGGAAGAACGATTCTTTACAGATTTTTAAAGGAATCTTCTCAGGGATTTCCGTCCCCAGGTATGTGGGAATTCAACAAGGGGATTGTTATTCCATTGGTTCTCCTAAACCTCTTCCTCAGTTCACTATCAATTCTAGCCCATAATTTTTTATTGTGAAGATATTGCTATCAGACCTTGTTTATTTCTTGAGGAATATTATTATATGCTAATTTTTGATGTTTTCCACCAATTTGTAATAGGAATGATGTATGTCCCATTGAATGTGAATTTTAGCCCTATCTCTTAAAAATAGAAACTAGAATCCTGATAAGTATTGAATTCTTGAAATTTCTTGAATCTTTCAGAGTTAGGGTTTTCTATAGTAGTTGTATGTGTTAGAAACTCAGTCAAATATATGTTAGACAATTTCAGTCAAAAAGTTTATATACTCAGACATGCCAGTCTAGTCTCAGGAAGATTTTTAGCAACCTCTGGGTTGACAAGAATAATGTCAGCTGATCAATTTGACTATAGAAATTCTCAAGGTGTCAGTATCGCCTCCCAATTATCAGAATTAGATTCACAACTTAGTGTATAGGTCCACAAGGCGGTCATGAAACTTAGACAGATAGTTCTGACTAGCCCTAGGACCCCAGTCAGATTACAGTTTGTTCCTACACGGTTATGATGCTTCTAGATAAGCAGCTCTGACCAGTCTAAAACTCAGTTTCAGAATTTGGTCTGATAAGTCTCTCATGATACCTTCAGTTATATATCTCTGACTAGCCTTGGACCCCAATTCTGAGCTATCAACTTAGTATTCAGTTTAAGTATTCCAGTGGGAGCAGGACTTAGCATCAAGCGGACCGGGGTTCCAGCGCACCCAGGTTCCCAGAACTACGTTGTCAGCATAGGTTACAGTATTTATTGGCCTGATTGGCCCCAGACTTTTTGTGAACACCCAGTTCATGCCTCTATACCCTAGAAAGGTATATTGGGTCCTACATGTGAGGCTTATACATCGGACTCCACGTCTAGCTCACGTGGTTATATGTCGGTTATAGAATCTCTCACCTTCAGTTCAGTCCAGTTTTACGTCACGACCCGAGAGTACACCCGGATCGTAGACGTGGGACAAGGGACCCCGAGATACCCCAAGTCGACCCATGGCATAATCATTCAACTAACTCATTTTATAAACATAACGAAAACATAAACGTAAACTCAACGGAAGTCTCATGTAACAGCATAACAGGATAATAACCAAAGTTATAGATACATAAATCTGAAAGCCTCTACTATGAGCGAGTTGATGGGACAAGACCCCAACTAACTCAATAACACTAAAACTNTGATGGGACAAGACCCCAACTAACTCAATAACACTAAAACTAAAGTACTATGTGAAAATGAGAATCTAGTCCTCGAAAGATGAGGGCTCACCAATTCGAGACTGATAAAGCATCAGGAGAGCTGGCTAAGATCTGACTGAAGCTACGAACCGGGTCCTGTATCATCAAACGATATAGCATAGAAAGTTTTCGATCAATACGTGGAATGTACCGAGTATGCAAGGTAAGTAAAATCGCTTATGTAAGTAAAATAAATTATTTAGGTACAATGTGTAAATTAAACATGTTATTGGTATGCCAATGGTAGTGCCTACATGCATTATTTAAGAATTCATGATCTTCTCACAACATGACAACTCTTAACTCAAAAACACCAACAGAGTCAAATGGCTCAAAGCTAAGGCAAAACATTTGTGAAGAAGCTGAACATGAGTCAAACCTTACTTTTAGAACATGCATATATGCAATTTAAACCATGAGCGATGAGTATGCGAATATGGAATTATATAAGATGGTGGGAGACTCTTCACTTAACCGACATACCACGATAGAGCTTACGTGGTCCCGACTATCACACTCAAGTGGGTAGAGCCGTCTATAACCTTTCCAGGGCTATGGACGATACCATGATATTGATATCAAGAACAAGGCCCAATCGGGGCAGGGGATAGCTCACAAGGGAGGTCCCAAAAATAATATAATAGTATCAATCCTACGTTTGAGCATAGTTCTGGGGCGTAGGGTGATAGACCCTTAACCCTCTCGGTGCTAGACTCTTCTCCCAAAAACATGCAGTGCTCTACATCGTATATAACGAAGCTCAACATAGTCTATTGACGAAGCCTAAGATGAAATCATGCATAGACTCAAAATCATGTCAAAATGAAGCTCAAAATTGTCCTTGACAAAGCTCAATAGCGAAATCATGCATAGATTCGACATCATGTAAAAAATGAAACTCAACATTGTCCCTTGACAAATCTCAGTAACGAAATCATGCATAGAATCGAAATCATGTAAAAAATAAAAACTCAATATTGTCCCTTGACAAAGCTCAATAACGAAATCATGCATATGCGATGCTTTATTTTAAAATATACCACAAGCTAAAGTATAGAAGTTGGGAGGATTTGCTTCGAACAATGTGGTAAGCTTGTCTCTGGGAAATTCGTCATTTGAGATCAACATGAGGGATTTTCCCAAAGCTTTATCATGCTTGAACCCATTCAATTCATTTGAAAACATTATTATTCGGGAGATTTCACACCAAAACGAGGTAATAAAGTCAATTCGAGAAAGATCGTCATTTATACTCAACATTCGGCACTACCCAAAGCATACTAGAGTCCATTTAATCTTCTTTAAAAGCATCATCAAAATCATGGGTAAGGTTTAAAACATGCTTTTCATCATCTACTCCATCATCATCACATTATATTAGGAACTCCCCACACATGGTTGTTTTAGATTCAATTTTTAGAAAAATTATTTTGTAAAAGAAATTCAGTTAGAATCTGCCCAAGCTCGATAAATCATCAATATCAACTAAATTTAATCATACCTATGAGTAAAAATGTAAGAATCATGCAATTGAATGAAAACCCATACTTAATCATCACAAACTAATCAAAAATTTATAGGGAATGGGCATGGGTGTGGAAGAAAGCACCCACTCATAGCCTTACATACTTGGGAGGGATGATTTTAACACTTCTCTAATAGAACAAGCTGAGATTTCAATGGAAACCTTGAGATTTTGCCTTGAATCTTCTCTTCAAACCTTCAAACTTGCATGTAGGAGAATAATGGCTTAGGATAGGTTTTACCCTGCTTAACACCTACAAAAAAGATCCTTAAAAGACGTAGAGTAGGCCCTTAGAACTTTGAAATTATGGAAAAGCCCTTAATCAAATCGCTAAAAATAACTGTAAGGGGGTCCTAACGGACGACCTGAAGACTTGTCACCTAGGCATACGATCTGTTGGTTCACCCCTCAAGTACACTACCTCATCACTCATGAAAATTCATTTCTATCAACAACGACCCTCCTAACGGGTTGTTAGGACTGGCGACGACTCGTTGGATACCATCCATCAAGTACACTGGATAAGCTTTACCATTTTCTCTAGAACCACCCCACAACTGACATGACGACTCGTGGTGACTGACCACGAGTCGTTACATCACCCATGAGGACCTCGAGTCCTTCCTCATCTTAGGCCTTCCTCACGAGTCACTTGACGACTCATTAAGCCTCCTCACGAACCGTTTAGTGACCCGTTCTGCAATTGCTGCAACATCTTCTAGATTTTTCCCGTTCGACTCCTGGGTTTGATGCTTGGATTCTCGGGGTATAACAATATCTCTCCCTTGGGAACATTCGTCCTTGAATGTTAGAAACAAAAGGAAGCAGAAACAAGAAATTACGCTACTCCAATACTGATTATTTTAACTGAAATTTCACGGAATGACTACCTCCGAAAAGCACCACATAGCTGAACTAAATTCAGACATCACATACATTCATCATAACATAAGTCAAACTTGCGCACATGAACTGAACATGGAGACTGATTAGAGAATTAGGGCAAAAAATGATATCTCAAGCTGAAACTGAGCCGGTAGAGAACGAATGTAGGTATATAGCCATTTTATCCGCTTTGGCTTCCCACATAGCTCTTTTGACATGTTGTTTTCTCCACAATACCATAACTAAAGCTATTTCTTTGTTACTTAGCTTACGGACTTAATGATCTAACATTTCCACAGGTACTTCTCCATAACTGAGGTTGTCTTTTGCACCAACACTGTCCATCGGGACTACCAAAGTTGGATCATCCAAACACCTTTTAAAAAGTAACCCATGAAACACGGGATGAACTGAAGATAACTCCGAGGGAAAGTCCAACTCATACCCCTCCTTACCAACTCTTCTAACAACCCAGCAGGGACCAACATAGCGGGGACTAAGTTTCCATTTCCTTATGAACCGCATGGCTCCCTTCATGGGATATACCCTTAGAAATACCCACTCGCCCCCCTCAAACTCCAGATCTTCTTTTTTTCTGGCATCAACATACGATTTCTAACGACTTTGAGCAGTTTTCAACCGACCCCTCATCAATTGAACTTTTTTCCATGGCCTCATACGATATCCGATCTCTCAAATCATCAACGTCTGGAACACATAGACGACCCTGGTATCTTAGCACGCCATCTCCCCCTTGGGAGAAAACCTCAAACTTATGAATCAGCACCGCTTCCTTCAATTCCCCCAAAATGGGATCCTCATCTTGTCCAGGTTTGACATCAACCACAAAAGATGATTCTAATCTATTCGACACAATCACGCCGCCATCGGTCGAGCGGACGATATCTTTCCCCAAACCTTTCAAGGCAATGGACATATTTCACCCACTCCTTCTTATCCTTCATCCACGGGGAACACACTCTCCATAGGGAGCCTACTAAGTGCATCCGCAACTACATTAGCCTAGCCCAGGTGGCTAAGGACACTCATGTGCAGTCCTTCAGTAGCTCCAACCACCCCCTATATCGACAATTGAGATTTTTCTACGTGCACCCATATTGCAAGGCCTGGTGATCCGCGAATTCATTTACACGACCCCGTGCAAGTATCTCCACCATATCTTTAATGCAAACACCACCGCGGCCCACTCAAAATCATAGATCGGGTAATTCTTTTCGTAAACCTTTGACTATGGAGAGACATATGTCATTACTTTCCTGTGCTGCATCAACACACATCCTAGTCCAATTCTCGAAGCATCAAAATATACATCAAGGCCATCTGTACCCTAGGGAATGGTCCATACTGGTGCAGAAATGGGTCGGGTCTTCAATCCTTGGAAACTTTTATCACAAGTCTCCGACCGTTGGAACTTCATCTTTTTCTAATTCACTCTGGTTAACGAAGCTGCATCAGCAACTTTAATTCTTAATAAAATGACCATAACTACATCACACAAGCTTAAGATGCGACCATTTTTTCCCTATGGTTCCCAAATAATGACATAGACTTGCTCATCCAATCAGTACTCTATTTGGTGCTAGTTTGCTCGCTCAAGAATTATTTCACCTTTTGTAATAAATCCCGATCTTGACTTATTGAAATTTCACCAAACTTTTCGAATAACCCCTATATATCATGCTAAAAACTCTGAAACTCTGAAGGACTTGGCAAATAACCGTGCTTTCTGGAATTTTACGTGATCACAAATCGTTTAGGAAGTCTAAGCTAGGTATATGCCTGATATAACACGATCTTATGCGTTGATTGAATTCATCGCAAGAGTTTTGATTTTAGGCTAAACAGGAAATTATGGGGACTTCTATCGAACGGGGTTTCCTACCATTCGGTATTCTGAACGTGAGCATGAGCTGAGTGTGGCATCGAGCGATACGTAAGGGAAATCTAAAGTAGAAAGGATAGAACACCCCCCCCCCCCAGATGCTACCTATAAGACCTCCTTACTAGAAGGCTAAAGACCTGATTAGGCCCTCCGACTACCACTCCTCTACCTTCCCTGAAATAGATCTTATCTTAAAATACATAATGGAATGGTACCTCTTATCGTAGTTCTCGGAACTAACAATCATAATAGATTTGATAGGGGAACTTATAACATACCTAGGACTACATCTGGGGAAGACTGCCACCGGCTCTTCCTTCCTCCGATTTGTTAAAAGGGCAATTCCTGCGTATGTGCCCGATATTTCCACACCTGTAGCAAGCATCGAAACCTTCCAAACAGTGTCTGAAGTGTGCCCTATCACATTTTTGGCATGATAACTAGCTAGTTAGAACTGCTGGAGGGGAAATCGGGACACGACCTTTCCTTCCATCCTTCTTGGCTGTGGGGCACTCCTTATGCATATGCTCGGATTGACCAAAATTGAAGCATATATCTGAACCCACCAGGCACCATCCTAGGTGGTGCTTTTTGCAACACCTACAAAGTGGACAAGTGACCTCCCTCATCCGAGGCTTGCACCCTCGAACTTGAGTTGATGACCTCTGCCGAGGTTGAGGGCAACTCCCAGTACTCTACCCCTGCGAGGAGCTCTCCAAGTCCTCGGTCCTGGGCCTTTTTCTCATTCTCCTTACTCCGTTTTTCTTCCCACCCAAAACTGAATCACCACCCATGAGCGGGCTCACCTTCGGATGTTGTTGAACCTTAGCAGCCGTCACCTCCCCGGTTGGGTTCGTAGGTACAATAGCTTGTTGGGTAGGATGGGTGATCATGACCCATATCAACACTCGGACTGCGACCTCGAGTTCTTCATCCGTAACCTTTCCAAACATAGGACTCCTTAGGGTTGGTGGGGCTGGCTGACTCCCGTTGTTTCCCTGAGAAGACATGTTTTTGTACATGCATATAGCATGAGTTATAAGGTTAGGGAGACTCTTTGTCGCATGACATATATCATGTATGAAGGGGCCATTTCCTAAACGTCTAGTAACCTCTTCTCATAAGTGTGGCACACTTCACACCCATGAAAAAGACTATACTTAACGCGGCTTTCAGACTCCCTAGGACACATCTTAACCTATGGCTCTGATACCAAGTTTTTCACGACCCGAGAGTACACCCGGATCGTAGACACAGGAAAAGGGACCCCGAGAGACCTCGAGTCGACCCATGGCATAAGCATTCAACTAACTCATTTTATAAACATAATGAAAACATAAACGTAAACTCAGCGGAAGTCTCATGCAACAGCACAACAGGATAATAACCAAAGCGATATATACATAAGTCTGAAAGCCTCTACTCTGAATGAGTTGATGGGACAAGACCCCAACTAACAAAATAACACTAAAACTGAAGTAATACGTGAAAATGAGAATCTAGTCCTCGAAAGATGAGGGCTCACCAATCCTGGACTAATAAAGACTCTGGAGAGTTGGCTAAGATCTGATTGAAGCTGCGAATCGGGTCCTGCATCATGAAACAATACAACATAGAAAGTATGCGTTCAGTACGTGGAATGTTTTCTCCCAAAAACATGCAGTGCTCTACATCGTATATAATGAAGCTCAACATCGTCTATTGACGAAGCTCAAGATGAAATCATGCATAGACTCAGCATCATGTAAAAATGAAGCTCAAGATTTTCCTTGACAAAGATCAATAACGAAATCATGCATAGACTCGACAGCATGTAAAAAATGAAACTCAACATTGTCCCTCGACAAAGCTCAATAACGAAATCATGCATAGACTCGACATCATGTAAAAAATGAAACTCAACATTGTCCCTTGACAAAGCTCAATCATAAAATCATGCATATGCAATGCTTTATTTCAAAACATACCACAAGTTAAAGTGTAGCAGTTGAGAGGATTTTCTTCGAACAATGTGGTAAGCTTGTCTCACGATATTCGTCATTCAAGATCAACATGTGGGCATTGCCAGAAGCATTATCATGCTTGAACCCATTCAATTCATTTGGAAACATTATGATTTGAGAGATTTCACTCCAAAATGAGGTAATAAAGTCATTTCAAGAAAGATTGTCATTTATACTCAACATTGGGCACTACCCAAAGCTTCATCATACTAGAGTCCATTTAATCTTCTTTGAAAACATCATCAATATCATGGGTAAGGTTGAAAACATTCTTTTGATCATCTACTCTGTGATCATCACATTATATTAGGATCTTTCCACACATGGGCGTTTTAGATTACATTTTCAGAAAAATAATTTTGTAAAAGAAATTAAGTTAGAATCTTCCAAAGCTCGATAAATCATCAATATCAACTCAATTTAATAATACCCATAAGTAAAAATGTAAGAATCATGCAATTGAATGAAACCCCATACTTGATCATCACAAACTAATCATAAATTGATAGGGAATGGGCATGGGTGTGGAAGAAACCATCCACTCATAGCCTTACATACCTGGGAGGGATTATTTTAACACTTATCTAATAGCCCAAGATGAGATTCCAATGGAAACCTTGAGATTTTTCCTTGAATAGCCTCTTCAATCCTTCAAACTTGCATGTAGGAGAATAATGGATTAGGATAGGTTTTACCTGCTTAAAACCCACTAAAACGAGCCTTAAATAACGTAGTATAGGCCCTTAGAACTTAGGAATAACGGAAAGGCCCTTACTGAAATCGCTGAAAATAACTGTTAGGGGGTCCTAACAGACGACCTGACGACTCGTCACCTGGGCATACGATCCGTTGGTTCACCCGTCAAGTACACTACCTCATCACTCATGAAAATTAATCTTGCTCAACATCGACCCTCCTAACGGATTTTTAGGACTGGCGACAACTCGTTTGATACCATCCGTCATGTACACTGGATAAGCTTTTCCATTTTCTGTAGAACCACCCCACAACTGACATGACTCGTGATGACTGAACACGATTGTTACATCACCCTCAAGGACCTCGAGTCCTTCCTCATCTCAGTCCTTCCGCATGAGTCACTTGACGACTTGTTAGGCCTCCTCACGAATAATTGAATGACCCGTTCTGAAACTGCTACAACATCTTCCAGATTTTTCCCATTCGACTGTCGAGTCTAATCCTTGGGTTCCCGGGGTATAACATTTTAGTTCAGTTCAAATCTGTATTTCAGACTTAGAACATGCTTTGACCATCATACAGGGTCTTTTAGACCACCTCAGTAGTTTAGCTATTCAGTTTAGTAGCTTTAGTTGGTCCTTGCATGCCTTTTTAGTTCAACATTTTCTTTTATTTATCCCATGTTGTTGTGTTCTCTCACTTACTCGGTACATTCAAAGTACTGACACATACTTTTATGTTGTATCGTTTCATGATACAACCGCAGGTTCTCAGACCCAGCACCGTTAGCCGACTTTGTTCAAACATCCCTCTCTCAGCAGCAGAAGTATGAGTCCTCATTTTTTTCGAGGAAATTATTTCATTATCTCAGTTATGTTTGTTACATTTAGTTGGACTTAGAGTTAGCTGGGGGCTTGCCCCAGCAACTCATTAGTTAGATGGCTTTCATATATACTTGGTTTTTCAAACTATCAGTGTAGCTCAAACTGTTTTGATGTTTATGATTCAGTTTTAAATTCCCCATAAATGCTTTATGTTAGTATTTCAAGTTTCTTCTATATGTATTTACATTAGTCAGAATACCTGTGTATGATAGACCAGGGGTTGACTTGGGGTTACTCGTGACTCCAAGTAACATGCCTCGTCCAGGGTGGAGACTCGGGGCATGACATGTAGATCAAAAGACAGGCAAACCTTTAATATTTGGCAACTCTGAGTGGGGCGGGGGCGCGGACAGCTGTAGATGTGGGCATGACATGTAGATATGAAATAATTTTAAAGTGTTGATCAAACCCGACCCATGTCTTTTAATCTTCTTCCCATTTTCCAAAAACCCTAAATTTTCTGAGCTACATTCCTATTTTCTTCGTCCTGAACTACCACTACACCTTCCCATATTCTTCCATTAATTCCACCTTAAAACCCACAAATCCTTTCACCTCCTCCCTTTGTATAAAACCCATCATTTCTCCACCATTTTCTACCATCACCTCTCATTTAAAACACCATATAGAAGAAGGAAAAGGCTTTGGTTGGCTACATTTGAAGAAAAAAATACCCATGTTTAAATTTCTCTTCACCACTCACTTTATATGGTATGTGTTATTGATTTTCATCTTTGATTTTTGAGCTTTCATGATATATGTAGCTTAGAAAGAATAATATACTTTGTTTTCCATGACCCATGTTTTTCCCCATTTCCTATTATACTTGTTCTTCTTGTTCATGATGAAATTGATGTTTATGGGTGTTGTGCGCAAGCTTGAAATTACAAAATTAATTGGGTAGGAAGTATTGTTTTGTGATGTTATACCTGTTGCATGTGTTCTTATTCTTTGAAACTTTAGTTGAGGGTCAAATCGGAGTAACCCACTTTCTGGAGATGCATGATATTTCACGATGATAGATAGATTGACATCTTTCTTAAGGAAAATTTTTCATTTCTTCGTTTATATTTTGAATATAGATGAAAATGCGATGGGGTGGGTGAGTAGTGTGAAATGTGAAATTGCCTTGTTGAATATGGGTTAGATTGGTCACATGATGTTTCCCAATGATAGACGAGGTAACGACCATCTAAGGGAAATCGTTGAGTGGTCCAAATGGTTGTGATAATTGTTTGAAATGGGGAATTAACCTTTTATGGAAGACTGGGTACCCGTTAGATAGTGATTGGGCTTATACTTGTGAAAAATAGGAAATATAGAGCATAAAAATCAATATTGATCATTGTTAAGCAACTTCGAATCACGAATCTCACCATGTGAAATGCAAGTTGTAACGCAGGTGAAACGTAGGTACTGGGAAAATTTTTGTTGAGTTTTTGCCTCACAGATGCGAACTGTGGGTCCCAACCTGCGATACATAGGTGTGCTGCACATGCTACTGATTTGAAAATTGTTGTTCCATTTTGTTGGATATCCAATCTCTTTCTATTTGATTCATTAGCTTAGCATAATTATTTCCTTTTAGTTTCCTTACGAAAAATACAAAGAGATTTTGGTTTGTATATGACACTCACATGGTTGCAGGAACATGAATTCATCCAAGCAATCGGACATGGGGAAGGTCGTAACCTCCTCCAAGGGCAAGGTGAAGGATAAGAACACCAAGCTGCAAAACCCAACCAATTGATGCATGTCACGACACAAACATAGGCCCGGATCGAGACACGGAACCTAGAACAATAAAAGACTCCAAGTCAACCCATGACAAGAACATAAATTTGAAGCTCAAATAATAAAGCGGAAACTAACATCCGATATAGCGGAATTCTAAATGGTTAAAACATCTTATACAACAAAATACACAACACTGATCCAAAGCTAAATACATACTACGTCAGCTAAGCCTCTAATACTAACGAGCTGATGGGATAAGACCCTAACTAACTCATTAATAGACTGAAGTTAAGGATATTGATAACAAATTGACTGAAGTGTCCTCAAAGGATAATGACTCACCCACAAGCTGGATGTGCTAACTCTAACAGCTGACTAGTGGCGGGACTAAGCCTGAATGTCCGAGCTTGTATCCTGAAATGATACAGCATAGAATATATGTTCAGTATAATAACTAAGTAAAAAAAATTTGTAATCATGCATATCATAAAACATTTCATCATAAGATTCTGAGAGTAAGGCTTGCATGCAATTATCTAAAATGATGGTTTAAACATCAGTGGATCTCATAACTGAATTGAATTCCCCAACGCTAAAACTGGTATTCATAATTAAACCTGAACATTGGGTCAAACCTGTTGTAAGAGTAATATTATAACTAATGAACATGCATAACTGAGAACATGAGGAACAATGGGAGACACTTCATATTACTGACATTACCACGATAGAGCTTACATACTCCCGACTATTACACTCAAGTGGGTACAGACGTTCAAAGCCTTGCTAGGGCTAAGGGAGCTATCATGATGTCGATATAAAGTTAATGGCCCTTTGAGGGTAGGGAAATCTCACCAAGGAGGTCCCAAAATATCTAAGTAAACCTTCGTAGGCACATAGTTCTGAGGACCGGGGTTGTCTGAACTCCTAGCCTGCTCGGTACTAGACACTACTCCCAAAAACATGAATATGCTCTCCATCACTTTGCAACAAAGACGAACCATCACCTTTTGATGAAGCTGATCATAATAATGTATACATAGTCTGAAGATTCAACATGAGAAGCCTTGGCTCAAACCATACCACAAGATGAAAAGTGTAGTCTAGACTCCAAAACCATGTGGTAAGCTAATATCATGAAATTGAAGTAAATAATAAAACATACTTGATAACATGGACTTTCCCAAACTTCAAAATTCTTTTAACTAGACTTGATAGTCAAAATCATGGATATAGACATGGGTAAATTCGAAATCATACTTTCACCATAGACATTTCATCATAACTTGAAAACTTAGATCATAATCTCAACCCTTCATGAACTTTCATAATTGGCATTATATTTTCAAAACATCAAAATCATAATATTATTGGAATCATTGTAAAACATTCCCATGAATCTTAAAACAACATTGGAAACATGAATAAAATCGGCCTATGATAGATACATGGAGACTTTTCACAAATTGGGTTAAAACCCCATGGAAATATCAACCTTGAATTTCATGAAGTTAGAAGGGGATTTGGGAATAAGAGTGATGGAATACTCCCATTCATAACCCTACATACCTGGGTACTTTGATTTTGCAAACTCCCTTGAAACCCAAGTAAATTGAGGAAGAACCTAAGGAATACTCTAGATTGATCTCCAATGAACTTCTTAATCTTGCATGCATGGAATGGGAAGACTTAGGATAGGTTAAGCACCCTTGAAACCCTCCTAACTGAGCTTAAAAGGACGTAGTTTTGGAGCTAGGGGCTTCTGAATTATGAAAACACTCTTACTAAAATGCAGGAAAATTGCACTCTTCCAGTCACCACGAGTGACATCATGACTCGTGGTGCACACGACGACTCATGGTGTCCAAGTCGTGATGTCCACAGGAAAGAAGTCCCACTCAGAAAACACCGGTCAGACAACTACTCACTTCACAAGTCGTGAGTAAGACCACGACTCGTGACTCCCCTCGGGCCATCTTCGGGAACATCAAATCTTGCATTATTGACCACCTTGAACACGACTCACTTCACGAGTCGTTAGCCAAACCACAACTTATTACCGCCACTCGTGTTCACCCCCTGACCACGAGTTCCTACCAATCCTTCTCCACTTTACGACTCGTGAAGTCTCCTCATGGGTCACTGGACTACTCGTCATGTGACCTGATACACTATTTTCAATTTTCTCCAATTGAACCCTTGGGTCTGATCTAAGGGACTTTAAGGGTATTACGGTGCAATATGGGGACAGGGCTACGACATATCCAAAACACCTATTTATATACTATGATCTCTAAACAAAATCATGCCCAAATGAGAAAGAGGCTCACCAAAATTAATAGAACTAGAGGGAATAGCCTAATATGGATGTCTGCCAAATTGTGTGTTTATACCTTCATTGTGAGTGCAAAAACTTTTGGGAAAAAGGACGTGATTACATATGAAGTAATACTCATATGATAAGGCAGGAAAAATGATATAAAACAGTGAAATAAACAATATGAAAATGTACAAACAAGATAAAATATCACGAGAACTCGAAGGTACCATTTTGATTCATTATGCTTATCTTTAGAGAGTTACTTTTCTTGTTTTCTTGGGAACAACACTCTTTTTTATCTTTATTAATATGTTTAGGGGTAGTATCTACCCTATCCTAAGGCGTTCTTGCTTGGCACAATAATTTTTGTATCTTGAGATGTTATTTGCCACATGTCGACCTTTGCACGGTAAGAACGTCAAAGTGATGAGATGGGTTGTTATCTGCTATGCCTGAGACCTTCATCCTTAGAATGCAAATGATATCAATATAGTTAAATGGGTCGTTATCTTCCACGCTTTGGTTCTTCATCCTCAGGATGATAATGACTTACATAGTTAAACTTATCAATAGAGATTATTCATTCTTGTGATCCATGATAGTAAACTTATCAATAGAGATTATTCATTCTTGTGATTCATGATAATTCACACTCTTTGGGAGTGTTGTACATTCTTTGTATTAAGTATTTATTAGCTTTGTCTAGGAACCAATTAAATCGTTAGATATACTCATATGATAGGTGGTAGACTCTATCAAGAGATAATATTACCTCCAATACATGAGGATGTAGTTACACATAAGTCATGAATGGTGAAAAGTACTCCTAAGAAATTGTGAATTAGGAGTCATTCGCATAATATCAATAGCCATTGTAAGATAGTGGAATACTCAAGGAAACAGATCGAAAACATTGACTCTTAATTGGAGAGTTTAAAATACTTCATGGATCATGATTGATTAACGTAGCACCAAGGGGAAAATCTACATTTTTGGTGAGTCATGCTATACGGAGAAGATGAAATTTTTGCCATTCGTACCTTTGATATGTCAGAAATTCGTGACATATATTTGCTTTACTTTATTACATTTTGTATGTCTATAGGAGCTAAATTCACTAAAAATAACCTTATTATTCTATGTTTTAAGAACTCAAACAAAGTAAAGATGAAGGAAGCCATAAAAAGGTCCAAAGGATGAGGCAATGTATGGACCGTCTGTCTAATAGACAGTCCGCATCATCCACCATCTAATTCTAGCAGAAGATTTCAGAAACCAAGATAACATAGTCCTTAAATGATGATTTAAGGGATAGACCATTTTCTAAAAGACGGTCCGTTAATTGTAGGAAGGACTCAAGCTAGGCAGAAATTGAATTCAAAAGTGTGTTACAAGGCACGAACCATCTTTTCAAAAGACAATCCATCAATCAATGGATGAAAATCTGGGCGATAGAAGCCAAATTGCAGAGTACGGATCAAAGGATAGTCCGTCCTTCCAAATGATGATCCATCCCTGTACACTTGGCACTCCGAAGTTTGAATTAATTGGGATTTTTGGGACATAGTATAAACAAATATTTATTGTAGTTTTTACACGGAATTCATATATTTATTAGAGAGTAGAAGTTTCTAGTTATCCCTAGTTTTCATAGTAGATTCTAGATCTTAGCTTGTAATTTGTATATTTTAATTAATCTATTGAAGATATTTTATCCAATTCCAATTGTCATTGGTACGCATGTTTAATTACTTTAATTCTCTTCTTCTTCTAGCTACGTGTAGCTAAACTCAGAGCTATGGTTGTGAACCCTAATGATCTCAATTTAGTAAAATTAAGTTTGGGCTCATGAACATTTGATTGATTTTTTTTTCTTTGTAGTGTGTGATTGGTAATGAAAGTCATCTAATCCTACCCAATTACCTTTATGAGGCTCGAAAGAGAAAATTTATATTGTGTTAGCATCAATTAATAATAACTCAATGTATAACCCCTATTTAATGGATTCTCCTAGACATAAATTGAATTCTAATTGGCAACAAGCAATTGTGTAGAAAGGAGTGTAGATTGACAACTATGGCGCTATTAAAAGATACCCATGGGTTTCCAAAGTAAATTTCATACATGTTCATACCTAGCCCATTCTAAATCCTTCCACATTGGTGTAATACCCCAAAAGTTCTTAAGACTAAGTTTAGGAGTTTAAAACTGCTCAGAAGGAGAAACCTGCTTTTTTTTCTCAGTACGATCAGTGGTATGAGTCGTATGAGGATGGTACCACTCATAGGATGACATGTAGTAAGGGTTCAACAGTTGGTCTTTGAAACCACGAGTTCCCACTACAAATCATGGTGTATGGTACAACTCGTGTAACGAATCATAACAAAATCTGGGGACTTTTTAGGTGTTGATTGGTCAAGTGGGGGGATACAACTCATGTAGAATCAGATTACCTAGTTATGTAGGGCTATGAAACAGAGAATCCATTCAGTCTCATGCCCCAATTTCTTCTCAACTTCATGAATTCAAGCCTTAAAGTCAAGTTTATGATTATATGAGGTTTTAATCATATTTCATGAAATTCTGTATGATTTGTTTATGGGTCAATTCCCTTCATGTTTTAAATGATATTTTTAGTTTCATGGGCATGTTTTATACATATTTTGAATTGTAATTAATGATTTCTAATTTTGAAATTACTATGCCCAGTTATGCAAGTTTTATGAAAAGTTAAGATTATGATCAATGTTTTCAAACATGATGAGATGTTTAGCATGAAAGAATGTTTATGAATTACCCATGTATGAATCCATGCGTTTGACTATGTATTCTATTTGAAGCATGTTAAAGTTTGGGCAATTCCACATGATCTAAGTATGTTTTCATGATTTAGTTTAAGTTTATGATGTTAGCGTACCACATGGTTGTGGAGTCTAGACTCGCACTTTTTAGCTTGTGGTATGTTTTTAGCCAAGGCTCCTCATATTAAAATTTTAGACTATTTATGTAATTACATGATTAGATTCGTTGAAAAATAATGGTGCATCTTCATTGAAAAATGATGGAGACCATATGCATGTTTTTGGGAGTAATGTGTAGCACTGAGTAGGCTAGGGGTCCAGTAAACCCCGGGCCTCAGAACTATGCGCCAATAGAGGTTTATTCAAATTTATTAGGACCTCCCTTGTGAGCTTTCCCTGCTCCCAAGGGGCCTTCAACTTGATATCGACATCATGGTAGTTTCCCTATCCCTGACAAGGCTTTGGACAACTCTTCCCACTTGAGTGTAATAGTTGGGATCACGTAAGATCTATCGTGATTATGTCAGTTGTATGGTGAGTCTCCCATTATTCCCCAGGATTTCAGTTATGCATGTTTATCAGTTATGATATTATGTTTTCAGCAGTTTTGACCAAAGTTTAGTTTATCAGTTTACTTATGATTATCAATTTCAGTTTTGGGTCATTCCATTCAGTTAAAAAAGTTCAGCTATGTTTATTCATGTTTTCAGGGTATCCGCATGCAAGTCCTTACTTTCAAAATCTTATATTGATATGAATTATGTTATGCATGTTTTGATTTTACTTACTTAGCCTTTTTTAACTACCTTGCATATTTTCAGTACATTCCAAGTACTGACCACATACTCTATTTTGTATCATTTCATGATATAAGCTCAGACTTCAAATCTCGCCTCGCCACTAGCTAGTTTTCAGAGTTCAGTCCGGACAGCTGGTTGGTGAGTCCTCATCCTTCGAGAATATTTAGATAGTTGATTTATTGTCATTTTCAGTTTTAGATTTTCAGTGAGCTAGTTCGGAGTGTTGTCCTATCAGCTCGCCAGTATGTAGAGTCTTTTAAAACATAGTTTATATTTCCAGCTTCAGATTCTGTGTTTGAAGTTTTCAGTCATTTAAATGTTTTAATATTCAGACTTCCGCTATTTCAAAAGGTAGTGTTCCACTTTATTTATGTTGACCTTCAGTTTTATGTTCATGCCATGGGTCAACTTGGAGCCATTTATAGTTCTAAGTTTCATGTCTAGATTTGAGCCTATGTTTGGGTCGTGACAAAATTTGTTTCATAGCAAAGGTTCAGTGTGTCCTAGGGTGTCCGAAAGCCACGTTAAGTAGAGTTTTTTCCATGGGTGTGAAGCACGCCACACTTATCACAAAGAGGCTATGAAACATTATAGGAAACTTCCCTTCTTTCATGATCTATGTTGAGTGATGAAGTATCTCTTTATCCTTCTTACTCGTGCTATACGTGTTTGTATAGTCATACCTCCCCGCCAACTTAAAAGAAGAAGGAACTGCAACGAACACGAAAATGTCCATGAGAATGGAAATAGAGACGAGCACCAACAAACCCCACCAACCCTGGAGGATCATCTACATGAGCAGGTTGCCCATATTGAGATTAGGATAGCATTCAGATATTGGCACAAGCATACCACTCAGATCAATCAGCAAGCGATGGCTCACGTTCCCCATAATGGGAATGCAGCGGTGGCTAGGGCCAGGGATTTCCTTAGGATGAATCCCCTTGAGTTTCTTGGGTCGAAAGTGGACAAGGACCCGCATGAGTTCATCGAGGAGATTCAAAAGATCACCCAGATTATGGGAGTGACGTGGGAGGAGTGTGTAGAGATAGCCTCTTATCAGTTGAAGGGGATTACTCATATTTGGTACAAAAAATGGAAGGATGGCTAGGGAGTCAGAGTGGGTCACACTGGTTGGGATGAGTTTCTCACTGCATTCTTGGACTGATTCTTTCTCCGGGAGATGAGGGAGATCAAGACAGCAATGTTCGTGAATCTAAGATAGAAAAATATAACCATCTAGGAGTATGCCCTAGATTTCACCCGCTTGTCCAAGTAATCACCGGAGATGGTGGCCAATCAGAGGGCTCAGGTGAGCAGATTTGTTAATGGGGTAGTGGACTACTTAGTCAAGGATTGCAGGACCGCTATGCTATATCAAGAAATAGACTTCACATGATTAGTTTTGTATGCCTAGAAGATGGAGGCAGTGTAGATGAGGGAGAGGGAGAGAAAGGCCAAGAGGGCCAGAACAGATAGTTTTAGGTTCTACCAGCAAAGGTTGAGTGGTGGACATCATTAGTAGTCCTACCAGAGATCATCAACCCCAACACTGTCAGCACCAAGTGTGCCATCCAGATCTAGGCGCAACCAGATTTGAAAGATGTCAGGCTCTTGAGGTCAGCGGATCCAGTTGGTGGAGCCTAGTATTCCAGTTTGTGACAGGTGTAGTAGGAGGCACACTGGTAAGTTCTTAGCGGGAACAGGTGCATGTTTCGGGTGTGGGAAGCCAAGAAATATTCTTAGAGATTCCCCAGCGGCTAGACAGAGCTATGGTAGAGGTTGAGACCCAGCCACTAGTTTAGCAGCTCTACCAGCACGCTCAGCTCAGCAGGGTGCATCCACTTGTGCGGGTGGTGGTCAATATCAGAACAGGTTTTATGCCCTCTCGTGTCATCAGGGGCAGGAGATCTCCCCAGATATGGTCACTAGTATGTTACGAGTATTTTACCTTGATATTTATGCATTGTTAAACCCAGGGGCTTACTTAGCTTTCGTGACGCCCTATATTGCTAGTAGATTTAGAGCAGTCCCAAAATCCTATTAGAACCCTTCTTAATCTCTACTCCAGTCGGTGACTCATTTATAGCTCGACGGGCATAAAAAAATTGCCTTGTCATAGTCCTTCAGAAACTCACCTCTGCAGATTTAGTAGAGTTAGACATGAAAGATTTTGATGTAATCTTTGGCATGGATTGGTTACATGCATGTTATGCCTCCGTGAATTGTAGAACCCATACGGTATAGTTCCGGTTTCCGAGTGATCCAGTCATACAGTGAAAGGGTAGTTCAGTTGTTCCTGTAGGTCGCTTTATTTCCTACCTTAAGGCTAGATAGTGGATTTCTAAGGGTTGTGTCTACCATCTATTTTGGGCTAAGGATGCTACGTTTTAGACCTCGACTCTCTAGTTATTTCTTATAGTATGTGAGTATCCGGAGGTGTTCCCAGATGATTTACTCGGGGTCCCTCCCGAGCAGGAGATTGACTTTGGTATTGATATTCATCCTTATACGTAGCCTATATCTGTTCCTCCTTACGGAGTGGATCCAGCTGAGCTAAAGGAGGTGAAAGAATAGTTTAAGGATCTCTTAGACAAGGATTTCATCAGACCTAGAAAATCCCCATGGGGTGCACCAGTTCTCTTTGTTCAGAAGAAGGATGGTTCTCTTCGTATGTTCATTAACTATCATCAATTGAACAAGGTTACCGTCAAGAAAAAGTATCCTCTTTCTAGAATTGATGATTTGTTTGACCAACTTCATGGTGCTAAGTACTTCTCGAAGATGTATCTCAGGTCTGGTTATCACCAACTCAGAGTTAGAGAGACTGACATCCCAAAGACAGCCTTCAGGACTCGGTATGGTCACTGTGAGTTTTTGGTTACTTCTTTTGGACTAAAAATGCTCCTGTAGCTTTTATAGATCTGATGAACAGGGTGTTCAAGCAATAGTTGGACATGTTCGTGATTGTCTTTATGGACGACATTCTAATATACTCTCAAAGCGAGGAGGAGCATGCCGCTCATTTGAGGATTATGCTACAAGCTCTTAAGGATCGCCAATTGTTTGCTAAATTCCGCAAATGTGAATTTTGGCTGAACTCAGTAGCATTTTTGGGCCATATGGTGTCAAGTGAGGGTGTGAAAGTGGAATCTTAAAAGATAGAAGCTATTAAAGAATTAGCATAGACCACTTAATCCTTTGGATATCAAGAAGTTCTTAGGTTTAGTTGGCTACTACCAAAGGTTTTTTGGGGGATTTTCATCCATTGCAACACCCTTGACTAAGTTAACCTAGAAGAAAGTCAAATTTCAGTGGTCGAATGCATGTAAGGAAGAGTTTTCATGACTTAAAGATTCAACCCACGTTAGCCACATTATTGACCCTACCCGAGGGTACAAATGGATTTATGGTATATTTTGATGCCTCTAGGGTTGGTCTTGGTTGTGTGTTAATGCAGTATGGCAAGGTAATTTCGTATGTCACTAGATAGTTTAAGATTGATAAGAAGAATTACCCGACATATGACCAAAAAGTGGCCGCAGTGGTGTTTGCACTGATGATATTGAGGGACTATTTTTATGGCATGCATGTAGATGTATTCACTGACCACAAGAGTCTTAAGTATGTGTTTACCCAGAAGGATTTGAATTTGCGACAAAAGAGGTGGTTAGAGCCTCTTAAAGATTATGACTTGACTGTCCTTTATCATCCGAGCAAGGCCAATGTAGTGGCGGATTCCCTTAGAATGCTATCCATGGAGAGTGTTTCTCATGTGGATGATGGAAGGAAAGACTTTTTGAAGGATGTGCACCGGCTTGCTCGATTAGGAGTTCATCTTATTGATTCAACGAATGGTGGTGTCATTGTTCAAAATGGCTCAGAATCTTTCTTGTTGATTGAGGTCAATTCTAGACAAGATGAGGATCTGATCTTAGTAAAGTTTAAGGAAGCGATTCATAATCATAAGGTAGAGGTCTTCTCCCAAGGGGGAGATAGTGTACTTCAATATCAAGGTCGTTTGTCTGTTTCAGATGTTGATGACTTGAGAGACCCAATGTTGCATGAGGTTCATGGTTCCCAATATTCCGTACATCTAGGTGCTACCCAGATGTACCATGACCTACATGAAGTCTATTGGTAGAATGGTATGAATAAGGACATAGCGGAGTTTGTGGCCAAGTGTCCGAATTGCCAACAAGTGAAAGTGGAGCATCAAAGACTAGGAGGTGTCCTACAAGATATCAGTATCCCCACTTGGAAGTGGGAAGAGATCAATATGGACTTCATCACAGGGGTTCCTCATACTCGCCAATAGTATGACTCTATTTGGGTTGTGGTAGACAAGTTGACTAAGGTAGCTTATTTTCTATCGGTCAAAACTATTAATTCAGCCGAGGACTATGCTAAGATATATATTAGGCAGTTAGTTCGGTTGCATGGTGTTTCCTTGTCCATCATACCAGTCAGAGGTACTCAGTTCACTTCACAGTTTTAGAAGTCATTTCAGATGGGACTTGGTACTCAAGTCAAGCTTAGCACAACTTTTCACCCGGAGGTGGATGGTCAGGCCAAGCGAACCATTCAGATCTTGAGGACATGTTGAGAGCATGTGTGATTGACTTCAAAGGTAGTTGGGATGACCATTTACCTCTTATCCAGTATTCTTACAACAACAGTTACCACTCCAGTATTCAGATGGTTCCATTTGAGGCTCTTTATGGGTGGAGGTGTAGGTCTCCTAAAGGTTGGTCTGAAATAGGTGAGGCTACGTTGATAGGGCCAGATTCAATCCATGACGCTATGGAGAAAGTTCAACTTATAAGGGAAAGGCTGAAAAACAGCTCAGAGTCATCAAAGTCCTATGCGGATGGGAGGAGAAGTGAACTTGAGTTTGAAGTTGATAATTGGGTGTTCTAGAGGTATCTCCCATGAAGGGGTGGATGAGAATCAGAAAGAAAGGAAAGCTTAGTCCCTAATATGTTGGCCCGTACAGGATTATGAGACTTGTTGGAAAGGTGTCCTATGAGATGGAGTTGCCCATAGAGTTGGCTTCTGCACATCAAGTTTTCCATGTATCGCTCTTGAAGAAGTGCATTGGTGACCCGGCCTTGGTTGTACCGGTGGAGAGCATTAGGGTGAATGATAACCTTAGCTATGAAGAGGTTTCGGTTGTAATTCTTGATCATTAGGTTCAGAAGTTGAGGAACAAAGAAGTAGCTTCAGTAAAGGTTTTATGGATAAATCAGCTAGTTGAGGGAGCTACATGGGAAGCCGAGGATGATATGATGGCTAAATACCCACATCTTTTCTCTTCTTGCATAGTTCAAGCTTGAGGTACCAGTTTCCTCCTTATAACTCTATTAAGTTTCATGTCTAGTTCATGTTTCTCAATTTCCTGTGTGTCAGTACATGTATGTGTGATTCATGAATTTAGTTCAGTCATGTGTTTCAATCCAGAGTTAGTCACTCTGTCAATTCTCAGCTTAAGACATTCAGTATGTGTGATGGCAATTCCTTTCCCTAGTTATTAAGTATGTTTACCCACATTCAAGGATGAATGTTCCTAAGGGGGATATATTATAATACTCTAAAAGTTCCTAAGACTAAGTTCAGGATTTTAAAAGTTCTCAGCAGGAGAAACCTGCAATTTTTTCTCAGTACAATTGATGGTACGAGTCGTATGAGGATAGTATGGCTCATTGGCCATTGAAACCACGAGTCTCCACTATGAGTCGTGGTATGTTGAACACCCCACGAGTACCCGATATTGGAAGTGGATTTGAAAAACATCAACAGATTCTCTTTTTGTCCCTCATCATCGAGCGAAAGAATTTCTATCTATCTATCCATATACGTATCAACAAATGTTGTTCCAGGGATCGGTCGATTGCCCCTCACCAGTAGCTAGAAGAGGAGAAAGGAATGATGTCCCTTCCTGGATGGGCACCTATCAGCCAACTATTCCTTTTTGGAATGGAAAGAAGAAAGGATGGTCGTAGATCACTGATGTCGAATTCAAGAAAAAGACCATATGTGAAAGAATCGTCATATTATGGGTTCCTTGAGTAGACGAAATGGAGAATGAATGAAATAGAATAGTCTGGCAATATCATATGATAGGGAAAGTGTGGAGTCTCCCACTTGTCTGGGTTACCGGGCTGACTGACCTAACTATGATAGTAACCAGCCTCAAAGAATTACGGTAAAGACATAAACCCTTAACAATTTAATTCAACATGAATAATAAGGATACATATCATAATTAATGTTAACACCCTAATTTCTAGCATAGAGTGGTATTTTTTTAACACCCCTAGGGTATAGGTGGTTGGAGCCCTTTATGGGTGTTGATGCACCGGGATTTGGCTGCGCATTTGATTCCTTTAACTATGAAGTGATGCAAGTTTTTGAGTAACTTTTTTTAAATTTGATTGTTTTTTGTGTCTATTGTATAAGAAAATAAATCAAGGCAATAACTGTTATGAGATAGGCTGAAAGGACCAAGTGACGGCCTAACTAACAGGTCGTCAACCATATGACGGGCCATCATGTCTATTTTGAGCTAGACCTGGAAAGTGATGGCAACTCTGACCGGTCGTCAACCATGTGATGGACCATCATCTTTAGCGTCAAGCTTAAGCAATGGAAGTATTCCATTAGTGGAAGCCCTCAAGCAGATGCCAAGTTACTCCAAGTTCATGAAGGACATGGTCACGAAGAAGAGAACTGTAACTTACGAGTCCGTGGATAATCTTCATCATTGTAGTGCAACCTCCTTGCGCTCACGAGTTAAGATAAAGAAAGATCTTGGTGCATTCATTGTTTCATACACCATTGACACAATCAATTTCACCAAAGCAATTTTTGATTAGGTGCCAACATCAATTTGATGCCACTGGCGATATATAGATTGTTGGGCTTGCGAGCCGCCAAACTGACTACTATAAGGCTGTAATGGTGGACTGGTTAGTTAAAATACCTATTGGGATTCTATGTGATGTGCTAGTTAAGGTGGAACACTTTATATTTCCTGCAGACTTCATAATTCTGGATTGCGATGTGGACTTTAAGGTCCCTATAATGTTAGGGAGACCATTCTTAGCAACTGGACGAGCATTGGTTGATATAGAGAGTGGAGAATTGAATTTCAGACTCAATGATCAAGAGGTAAGGGTCAATGTCTATAATTCCATGAAACAACTGAGAGACAAGAATGTAGTCACTGTGATTGATATTATTGATGAAGGGGTAGTTAAAGTACCTAGGAAATAGAGATATGCAGTCGAAACTCTAGCTGCAGTAATAATGNATAATGAAATTTTGGGATGACAACATCCAGGAGTATAAAGAGACGGTGAACGCTCTAGAAGGGATAGGTCTTATTCTTATGCTCCAAAAAAGTTGCATTTGGACTTGAAGAATAGAGTAACTTCTTCCGCAAAGCCCTTTATTAAAGAACCACCAGTGCTAGAGTTGAAAGCATTACCTACTCATTTGCATTAAGTTTTCTTAGGAGATAACAAAATACTCCCAGTAATTGGAGAAGCTGATTTGTTAGAATGGTAGGTTGAAGCCCTGTTTCTATGTGCAAAGGTTTAAGAGAGCAATTGGGTGAACGATTGCTGACATTATCGGGATATCATTGTGATTATGTATGCACAAAATTTAGCTGGACTAAGATTGTGTCCTAAGTAGAGAGCACCAGCATAGACTTAATCCACCAATGCAAGAGGTGGTGAAGAAGGAGATAATTAAATGGCTGGATTTAGATGTCATATACTCAACCTCTGACAGTAAATAGGTGAGTCTAGTGTAATATATCCCAAAAAATGGAGGCATGATTGTGTTGGCCAACGAGCAAAGTGAGTTGATTTAATTGAGACTCGTCTCAGGCTAGTATGTCTATAGTTTACTAGAAGTTGAACACCTGGATACTCAAATATCAGTTCCCAATGTCGTTTATGGGTCAAATGTTGGATAAGTTAGTAGGCCGAGGTTGGTATTGCTTCTTAGATGGTTATTCAGTATATAACCAAATATCAATTTCACATGAGGACAAAGAAAATACTATATTTACTTGTCTTTACGGGAGATTTGCTTTTAGACACACCATTCGGATTATGCAATGCACCTGCGAATTTCCAGAGGTGCATGATGTCAATTTTTTATGATATGGTGGAAGACACCTTGGAGGTTTTTATGTACGACTTCTTAGTTGTAGGTACTACTTTTGAGGACTTCTTAGCCAATCTTGGAAAGGCCTTATAAATGTGAAGAAGCGAATCTTGTGTTTAATTAGGAGAAATGTCATTTCATGGTTAAAGAAGTCATTGTTCTATGTCACAAGATATCAAAAAAGGGCATCGAAGTTGATAGGGAAAAGATTGAGGTGATTGTGAAGTTGCCTCCACCAATCTTGGTGAAGGGAGTAAGAAGCTTTCTGGGTCATGCAGGGTTTTATCGGAGATTCATAAAAGACTTCTCAAAAATAGAAAATCCATTATCTAAGTTGTTGGAGAAAGAGACTAAATTTGTTTTCGATAAAGAGTGGTCTGAAAGATTTTGAAATCCTTAAAGCAAGGTTGGTGGCTATCCCAATAGTTATTATACCATATTAGTCACAACTATTTGAGGAGATGTGTGATGCAAGTGGAGTTGCACTTGGAGTTGTTTTGGGGAAGAAGAAAGGCAAGATTTTCCACCCTATTTATTATTCTAGTAAAGCATTAAATGGATCACAAAAGAACTACATAATGATTTAGCAGGAGTTGCTAGAACTGGTGTATGCCTTTGGAAAATTTAGGGCATATTTGCTTGGCAGCAAAGTGATTGTGCATATTGATAATGTTTCCTTGAGATACCTAATGGAGTTGCAAGACGTAAAACCAAGGTTGATTAGGTGGGTGCTTCTGCTATAGGAGTTTGACTTTAAAGTTAAAGATAGAAAAGGGTGTGAAAATCACGTGGCATATCATTTAACCAGACTTGAAGATGAGGCAAGATTGGTAAATAAAGAGGAGATTGATGACTCATTCCTTGACGAGAAGGTATTAGCCACAACCGTCGATCTTATTAGCTAGTTTGTTGACTTTTCCAACTATATTGTTAGTGATATAATGCTAGAAGACTTGACTTTCGATCAATGGAAGAAATGCCTTCATGATGTGAACAAGTACTTCTAGGATGAGCCATATTTATTGCAGGTATGTGCGCACAACTTGATAAGGAGATGTGTTCCAGAAGCATAAATGTTGAGTATTTTGGAGGCTTGACATTCATCTCATATTGGGGGACACCATGGTGCTGCTGGACAGCTTACAAAATCTTGTAGTGTGGGTACTACTAGCCCAAGATACACTAGGATGCACATGATTTTGTCAAGGCTTGTGACCTATGCCAAAGGAAATGAGTTATATCTAGAAGGCATGAATTACCTATGACCCTTGTCCATAAAGATTAATTGTTCGATGTATGGGGCATAGACTTCATGGGTCCTTTTGTGAGCTCGTATTCCCGGAAGTACATCTTGGTGGCAATACATTTTGTTTCAAATAGGTAGAAGTTGTGGCATTGGTAGATAATGATGACAAAAGCATGGCGGCTCTCTTGAAGAAGAATCTTTTCTCAAGGTTTGGTACTCTGAGAGCTATTAGCAGCGACGGAGGGTCCCATTTTTACAATAAAGTTTTCAATGCTTTTTTTGCAAAAGTATGGAGTGAAGCAGCACAAAATGGTTACCCCCTTCCATTCGCAGTCAGGTGGTCAAGTAGAGGTATCAAACTAGAAAATCAAAACCATCCTGGACAAAACAGTAAATTCTAACCAAACAGACTGGCTCGGAAACATGATGATGCACTATAGACACACCGAATGACATTCAGAACGCACATTGGGATGTCCCATACTAGTTAGTGTTTCAGAAAGCTTGTTATTTGCCTGTTGAGGTTGAGCATAAGGCTCTATAGGCACTCAAGAAGCTCAACTTAAGTTGGAGTGAGCCTGTACATTTGAGGCTTGATCAAATAAATGAGATGGACAAATTCTATTTGAGAGCATATGAGAAGGTCACTTTATACGAGGAGAAGATGAAGGTGTACCATGACTAGAGGGTTGAAAAAAGGGAGTTTAGCCCCGAAGATGTTGTGTTGTTGTTTAATTCTAGACTCCATCTATTTATGGGCAAACTCCGAGCAAAATGGTCTAGGTTGTTTAAGGTGGCATAACTGTTCCCATCTAGATCTATTGAGATGGAAAATAAAAAATGGGAACATTTAAAAGTGAACGGTCAGCGTGTGAAGCAGTTATGGAGTGCCAGAGGAGGTTAAGTGTTAGAGTTGGTGTACCTTGATGAAGTCTGAGTAATCAATGTACTCTAGTCATGCCACAATGTTAATTCAGATGCTACGTGGGAAGCAACCCAAGATTGTTGTGTTTAGAATTTAACATATTCGAATTAGAAGTTGTTCTTGTTTGAAAGGGGTGTTAAGTGAGCATGTACAAGGTGTTGTGGAAGAAGGTGACAAAGACAACTGATGGGCCGTCAACATTGTGATGAGCCCTCACTCTAAACCGCTGAAATGGAAGAAAAAATTATGTACTCTAGATAACCCCGATGACAGAATAAATGAATTGTCATACTAATGATGGGCCATCATTTTTCATCATTAGAAGTGGAAGAAAATCATGGCTTTCTTGTTAACCACGATGGTAGAGTTGATGAGCTGTCATTATTGTCATCAAATGTGGTCATTCCAACATGGGAGTTTGAATAAGAGTGATGGTAAATACGATGTATCATCATTTACTCGACGAACCATCATGTACTCCATCGCTTAAAGGGAATTGAAACCACTGTAGTCATAAACATGACGATTGAGTTGATGGATTGTGGTGAACCTGATGGGATGTTGCCTGCATTGTAATCTATTTAGGTATGTTTTAATCTAAATAAAACCTACCAGATCCAACCCAAACCCTCCTAGTCCAGACCCGACCCAATCACTATACATTAACACCATGGCCTTTTTTTATTTTTATTACATTTTATTTTCTTCTTTCCCAGTTCTGCAAACAATTAACTACCATACCTCCATTTTCAAACCATCATTAATATTTCTCATATTCCCTTCCTTCCCTGTTCAATAGCTACTCAAAATTGTTGATTCCATTTGAATAGTAGTGATCAGAGCACTGCGTGATATTGTGATTCTTATTCCCAAAGTTCAAAGGTACATCGTAAATTTTCATTATTTTTCCCTGTGGGTGGGGTGACTATTATAGTTGGTGATATGAGTAAAGTTGTATGGAGCTTATTTTCCTGATATCTTATGTGTCGTATCTATGTTAATTTGGTAACTCGACATTACTTGAATTAAAAAATAGGTTTCTCGTGGTTTGCTTGGATAAGTGTTATGTTAATATGTTATCCTAATGAATTTAACTTTGTAAAATGGTTATTCCCTATGATGGATTGAGTGGAAATATTCTTATGCGAAATAGTAAAATTTTATGCTTGTTTTAGTTGATACAAGGTGAGGGGAAGTCTAACTGCCCACCATTGTTGTGCAAAATATAGGAGCCTGACTAGATAAATGATGGACCGTCACATGTCCGACGGACTATCACTATCATCGTTAACACTTAACTGAGCATCAATTACATGTGATGGAGGAATTGACAGAGCTTCATCAAGATGATAGACCGTCGCATTCACCATCACTTGGGGGTTTCAGTAGATGTCTACTGGTTAAGTGTGACGAAGGAAGTGATGAAACGTCACACTTGTGACGGACTGTCACATTCACCATCACTTTGTTGTTATCTATTTTGTGTTTTAAAGGATTCCTGTGATGACAGAAGTGATGAACCATCACCACTCCCCATCATTGGCATGTGCAATTATTGAAGTAATGGATACGCCTGACGGAGGGAATGATGGAAAGTCACCTAGGTGATAGCCCGTTATCCACTCTGTCACAAGCGTCAAACTGTCAGTTAACCAAAATGTTTTCGCATGTTATTTTAGATAAATCTTGACACTAATAGTTAAAATTTTGCAAGTCACTATGTCACCTAAATTCCAACCTACCTGAGGTGGTGCACAAAGGAGGAATGACAAAACGGAGACAATACACCACCTTAGAGATGAAAATTCTGACTCTGGAGAGGAGATATAGGCGACCAGGATGAGGAATCATCATTGGCTTAACAAACTAGATCCATTGATAGACAACAAGTTGCTACTCCCCAGTCTAATGAGGGAGATGATCCTTTTGCAAACGAATATAGTTCAAGTGAGGATGGCTTTGATTTAGGTGAATAAAGTGCTAATGAGGCCACATGCAGTCTGGCAAGGGACTCTAAGCTACTGAGGGGAGATTTCCATAAAGATAAGATGCCAGGATTCAGGGATAGTCTACTCTAGAAAGTAAAGGGGGTTGATAAGTATTTCCAGGAAGGCCTCACCACCATGGAGAGAGGACATCTCAAATAGAGCATTGTTGAGGAAGTTAGAATCATAGACTCAGAGTTAGCTGACTACCTAGACATTGAGAGGCGATACAAGTTTTATGGCTTGGGGGTGTATAAGTGAATCATTAAGCAATTATTACCCCAACATGGTTCAAAAATTATATACGAACTATATGGCCACTATGTAGGGTCAGTGTAAAAAAAGGCAAAAAGCAGCAGATATACACATGTTACTCTGCATAGCAATCCATGGAGAAATGGTAGACATATCCGTAGCCACCATTAATAGGACACTTTATGGGCCAAACTTTACGCCGCCATCAAGAACTAGAGAGTTTTACTATAGAATGAGAGAATGGCATAATCAACGTCGATGGTTGGAACATGTTCTAATGGATGGTCAGCCCTCTTGGATAATAAGGACCAAAGAGAGAATAGTTAAGTCCATACTAACATTTGCAGCTAACTTTTTGGTGGTACTGGTATGGCTCCGACTATTTCCAATAGGAGGAGACAATACTTTGGTAGAAGACAGGGCAGTTCTAGTAGCTAGCATGGTGTCCGGGTTCCCATTGAACATGGAAGCGATTATCGCATATGAGATAAGTAGTAGGGTTGTGAAGTTATCTATATCGCTTCTATTCCCATGCTTAATTACCCAGTAGTATAGAGAAGGTCACATTCATATACTAACCAGAATCGATGTGGAGACACTTGCAACCAAGAAGTATGACTTGGAGAAGTCTAAGGATGAAACTAGGTATAACCTGAAACTTCACAAACTAGTCATTAAGGTATTAAGGTCCGGTGGTCAAGGTGCAGGAGTAGCTGAAGCCCTTACTGACATAGCTAGAGAAACCATAGGGACAGAGCCAGTGAGCCTTGAAGTTCCCTTTACCACATCTACGCAACCCGAAAATAGTGTAGTTGCAGCAACACGCAAAGTAGAATTAGCTAATACATCATCTACTGTGCATCCACCCTCATAGAATTCACTCATTCCAGCAAATTTTTCTAAGGTGGCCCAAAATTTAGAGAGACATAAGAAGCAATTAAAGTAGTTTAATGAGCAGTTGGTACTTTTGTAAATATAGGTATCGCTATTGCTTTGGAGCTGTATGAGAGCCTTCATACTTGCATCGATGACATGGAGGCATGGGTGAATGAAATACTAAAAGATCTTACCATGCCAGACAAATTTGTTGTCGAGTTGAAGAAAGCCCAAGATTACATTGCCAAGTTGCAGCAAAAGAGGTAGACTCAGGAGTTCTCAATTCCAGTATATGTGGAGTCAGAGGAAGTGGAGGCATTTATAGATCTATTAGGAAAGCAGGTAAAAGACCAATAGAAGGTATTGGAGATAAGGACAAATCACATATAAAAGAAGCACAAGAAGAGGAAGAAAGAAAAAATGGAGGTGTGAGAGGCTCAAAGACTGTTTATAGTAGAAGAGGAGATCATACTCGAGGAAATGCGAGCCCGTTTTGGTGGGGCATACTCTTGTTTAGCACCTATAGCTGAGGTGCATGCAATTGGTGCTACAGTTTCTTCAGAGTTGCAGACTCTCATTACACCACTTCCAGCCACAGAGGCTGTCCAGCCTGATACTGTGAGTGCATCAGTCACCACTGGCGCCACTACTGAGGTCCCTAGGGTTACACCGCCCCATATTATCATGCAAGACATAGGAGCATAGAGATTCATAGGTTTACCCTACTTTCAGTTTGAAATTTTTGATAGGTTCCTTGGGAACAATGCCGATTTTTTATGGGTGGTGGGGGTACTTGTGAGTATGTCCAACCACTTGAGGGTTTCTGTTGTCGTTTTTACTTTCCCTCGAGTGTGCTATCCAGGAGAACTGGAATGTTTAGGCTTTTTTGAATTTGTTTTGTGATTGTATCTGTAAAAGAAAATTTGGAAAAATTAGAGCAGTTGCTGAAAATAAACTCTTTTAGTTAAAGTGTTGGAAAATGGAGATCCCTACAAACTTTTGATATGGCATGTGTGTATTTTTGTAACATATTGACCTTGTTGAATTTTTTCATGACATTACTTGTATATGGATACAACAATTGTGCGTAAGCTAAAGCATACTCTAATAATTAATCATTGATAGTGCAAATTTATGCCAAGTGCGTGTGAGATGAATTTCTATTGTTCTTACCTTATGCTTGCATCTACAACTTGTCTGGTTTATCTTGCTAAGGTTTTAGGGAAACTAACTGGGAAAGGGTCATAGGCTATCTTTTGTGATCAGTCCACTTGGCCTAAGACTATCCAAGTAATGTGAATAATCCCTTGATCCCTCATTTTGAGCCTAATTGACCGGTTCATTTCATTATCCTATTTAGCTACCCATATTTTTTTATAATGAACTTTCTTTATCCCTACTCCTTCGTTGGACATTGTGTACCTCAACTTAGGAAAATCTCCTAAGTTGAGGTTAGCTACAATAGGGGTGCATAAAAGGGTTTGGAGTGAAAAGTAGAATCTGATGGTTGAAAAGAAGTAGGTGTGGTGTTGTTGATATTGAAAAAGAAAAGAAAAGAAGAAAATAAAGTTCAAATGAAAAATAAAAAGACAAGAAAATAAAAATAATAACATCTTCATGAGGAAAAAGAGAATCAAAATGAAGACCACACCCGTGAGTTGAAAAGGGGAATGAATAAAGGAGAGTATAGGAGAGAAAATAATAGTAGAGAAAATAGTTTTCTGCCAAGGAGGATCAAGTCACTTTGTTCATATGTATCATACTCTTCCCCAAGCCTATATTACAAGCTAAGAAAGTCCTATAGTGATCCTAATCAAGTATCCCAAAAAACCCAAAACAGTGATAATAAGGGCAAGCTTATGGCTTTACATGTGCTTTGTTGGAATGTTTTTCTGAGAGTCAGTGTTTTGTTCTAGTCCCCATGTAACTGACGTTGTATGTGAGTTGGAACTTATTTGGGGTGAAAGCACTAGAAAAGTTCTATTGATTGTTGGTTGTTAGGATAGTCCCTATTGGTGTATGCAAAATGCTATGTTGATATCATAATGCCACCCTTAGATGTTCGTGAGTCAATATGTTAAGTGAGTGCCATATGTATATGTTCTATTTGTAAAAAAGGAGTTGTAAGTATGAAATAATCTGTTTTGAGCGTAACGACTATAGTAGTTTATCCTAAGTTTCTTTTACTTTAATGTGGAGTTTGGTGTGTTGCTTGAGGAAAAGCAAACTACATTGACGGTATTAATGTGTTGGCATTTGACAGCACATTTGATGCCTTTTATTATGAATTGATGCAACTTCTTGAGAAACTTTTGTTAGATTTTAATTGTTTTTGTGTCTATTGTATAGGAAAATAAATCAACATAAGAGATGATGTGAAACAGGCTAAAAGGACCAAGTGAAAGCCTAATTATTGGGTCGTCAACTATGTGATGAGTCACAACGTCTATCATCGAGCTAGACCTGGAAATTGACGGCAACTCTGATGGGCCGTCAATCATGTGATGTACCGTCATCTCTAGCATCAAGCTTAATAAATGGAAGTGCAAGGTCAGGGATACCTGACGATCAAAGAAATGGACCATCATCTTGAAGACAAGCTGTTAGCTGTGGCATCATTACTGGTGCAACTAGGATCATCAATGGATAAGGCTGATGGCCTAAGTGACAGACTGTCAGCTTGTCGATGGGCCGTTAACTTGGGCGTCATATGAGAAGCGAGACTCCAATTTTGAAGTTTAATTTTGAATTACCCTAGGCTATAAATAGTAGATACTAGGTTTATTTTGGATGTCAGACTATTGGGAGAGAGAACATCGACTTATATATTACTTTTAAAAAGTTCTTGAAGAAATATTTTTGAGTATCAGAACCGAAAATCAAAGTTTCATTCTCTTATTTGTAAGTTAAATCTTCTTTGATGATTATAATGGCTGTGGTGATATCAATAATCATGTGTGGCTAAATTTTTACTAGGGTTATGTGCCTCATAGTATATTAACATAACTATAGTGATTGATGTGTGGATTTGATTAGTGTAATCATATGTATTATCACTTCTTTCATTTTTAATGAATGCTAATGGTCTCAAATATTAGAACAAGCCCTAAGTTTAACTTGCTTGAGTAATAGGTATAAATCTTGGTAAAAATAATTGATGATAAGGATTCAAGGTGTTAACCCTTGTCTGACGATTAATGCTGCAATAAGATTAATCGACTTAGGCGAATAATTAGAGCTAAGTGTTCATCACTCTTAGTTTGAGTATATAAGAGTGTTATTTTTATGAATAGGTTGAGAAACCTATGGATAGAGTGATTGAGTAAACAACTTGCACACGTAACATTAAACAAAATCCACCATAATCAATCACCAAATGTCGCTAAGAAATCATGATGATCACAACCCTAGTTTCTATTCTTGTTGGATTTAATAGTAATAAATTATAGTTGGTACCTCTTGCATATGACTGATATGAAACACAAACAAATTTCCAAAACCCTCATTTTTCTAGAAATACTTGACTAAAAGTAAATAACCGCATAAGAATTAGTTTTCATCACACTCCTTGTAGGATTCAACTCAACCTTGTTTGGTTCTATATTTGACAACGACTACATTGTACTTCTTATATTAGAGGTCTAATTTGGGTGTATCAGTAGGGTGTCCTAGCACCTACCTCCATTATATCACAATATCAACAAAATCAACCAACAACCATTTTTAACATAAAAAAATCACCCATATCCAGCCCTGACTCCAAAATAGTGCCCTACCCTTCAACCCTAGGCTGTAACATGGACGCATGGCTTCCTATCACCATCCCATGAGTCCCAACCTTGGATAATCCCTAAGGAGTAAGAATTACTATCCATACAAGGTTTTAAATAGGCTACATACCTTGAAGAAAGAAGAGATGCTTACTCTTCCAAGTCTTAAACCTTTAATGTTATTCTTGACCTTGTTAGAGGAGAGAGAGAAGATTAATGCAAATTCTTGAAGAATTTCTGGAGGATGTTGCAAGATAATGAGATATGTTTCTTCATTCAAGGGAGGTGTTTAGGGAGAATTTGGATTTGTTGGAGTCAATTTGTGTCGAGAAAATGCTAAAAAAGAACCTAAGGGTGGTATCTAAGGATTGTTGGGAAGGCTGACTTATGGCCGAAATTCCTCATCTGTGACGCAAAATCCATTTGAAGCTGCAGATGGGCTTTTCAAGTCAGCACCTAAGACTCTAGGTCACTTCCTACAAAACTTATGCCCTCCCCAGTTGGCAATCTACGGGCCGTAGAATCCACTTACCGTCCAAAGATGAGTTTCATAAATTGAGCCCTAAAAATTAGTCACTATTTAGTGACTTACGGCCGTGGATGGATGCTTAGGTTCCATAAATTCTATTTACGAATCATAGATGGGCTCTACAAGTTAGCTCTCAAACTCTTTGGTCACTGCTTAGCAACTTATGACAATATATTGCCACTTATAGTCCGTAGATACCATTTATGGACTGTAGATGGGCTCTATAAGTTGATCCCATGCACCATCTATCATACATTCACAATTCTCTTATATGACCTATACATTTCATATAGGGTCTGTATATTTCTTTGTAACTGGTGAATAATAACTACCCTAAGTCCAAGCCCACATACAACCTAATGTGTGGTCCGTAGATCTATTCTATGCTCTATATTTCATACCCATCTTGATGAAATTCTCAAAAATTCAATCCTTCTATATTCAATCACCTCCAAATTGTCATAGAACCTTTCTATGCTTACCAAGGCCCTCTAACCATTACGAGTTAATCAAATCTTTTTAGTTTGGGTCAAGCCTCTTAACACTTAATAGGTTAACTGTAACACCCCAAAGTTTCCTAAGACTAGACTCGAGATTTGGAATTTTGTTCAGTAGAAAAATCTATAAAATTTCACAGAGCAACTCATGGTATGAGTTGTAGGGGGATATAACTGATCGTGGAAGCAGTCGTGGAAAGCAATAGTTCCTCTTGTTCTAGTGATAATGACTCATGTTATGATTCATAAGAGGTAGTAATGAGTCATGGTGGCATTCATCATGCGAAAGCCTAGAAATAGATGGAAGATGTACTGTCCCATACCACGAGTCATGGTTAGGGGTTATGGTTTGGGACTGCTGAGGGAAAGCCTGATGTAATGAGTCATGGTATGACTCATTGTAGGAAACTAGTCGTGGTGAGTGCCAGTGGTTTGAAGATAAGAGAACCAGAAAATAGGATTGGCAAGTAATTGAAGGAACCACGAGTTGTGGTAAGGTGGTATGACTCGTGGTACGAGTCATGGTGCCTGGTAGTTAGCTTTTTAAATATGTTTTCCCAAGGGTATTTTCGTAACTTCTTAACATTCTAACCACTAAGTGATGTTGTTTTGGGTTTCTTAAAGGGTGTATTAAGGGGTTTAACTTAGATTAAGTCTGTCACGACCCGAACGTACACCCGAATCATAAACACGGGACAAGAGACCCCGAGAGAACCCAAATCGACACATGGCACATGCATACAACTAAACGCATTCAAATAAGTGGAATGATAATCATAAAAAAAGCATAGCGGAAATGTAACTATAGCATAAAATCAGGAAATATTGGACATATACATAACTGAACACTACATATTTGTCTGAAAGCCTCTAATACATAAGATGGGTTGATGGGACAACATCCCCAACTAACCCGACCAATACCTAAACATAAATATCCTTAAAGTCTGTCAAACGGCCCTTGAAACATGAGGAGTCACCAATAAGCTGAAAGTGTAAGCTGAGATGGACTAAGGATGAGGATGAGCCTGAGATACGGACCCTGTATCATGAAATGATACAACATAGAAAGTATGCAGTCAGTATGTGGAATGTACTGAGTATGCAAGGTAAGTAAAATGGAAATTTTAGAGTAAATAAAACTCATAAATAATATAAGAGAAGGATATCATGCTTACATCAAAATCTTCGTAATAAAACATAAGGCTCAAGACTTCCAAATCATTCATGATCATTCATTTCATAATCATAAGTAAACTTTATCAAAACATAACTTGATCCACAACATAAACCTAACAATGCATAAAACATGTGGAACAATGGGAGGACTCGTCAAAACTAACACCATCATGGTAGAGCCTTTCATGATGCCCCACTATCTAACTCAAGTGGGCAGAGCCGACCCTGGCTTTCCAAGAAAGGGTCGTGCATTAGGTGTGATATCACATTTAAGGGGATCATTATCAATACATCATATCATTTAGAAATCCACCGTGGCACGTGGTTATGAGACACTGGCATAGTCCTTTGAACGTCGGCTTGCTCGGTGTTAGACACGGCTCCCAAAAACATGCATATAGTCTCATACGTAAATCAACAACATGATGCATTAAGATTCATTGGCTAAAATATAACATCTATCATCATTGATCCCCTTTAAAACATTCTTAGACAAGAAACATATGCCCTTTTCATCGGCCAACATCATAAATTAATAAATCATGGAATTCGCTTCATATATCATAAATAATTCTTCAACATGTGAGCATTGCCCAATACTTCATCATATTCAATTCTTTCAAAATATGCTCATAAATATGGGTAACTTGAATTCATGCTTTTTAGTCATCAATAAATTCAAAATATTGAATATTTATCGCAAATCATAACTTCCATGAACCTTCATCAAATGGGCATTTTAGATTTAAAAAGTTTGAAACATGATTTAAAGAAATAATAATAAAACCTGTCAATCATTCATAATTCAATAATTAAAACTCAATTAGATCATACCCATAATGAGAAATCACATTTCCATGCATTTGAGTAAAACCCCATAGACTTGAATAGGAGGGTTCATGATTTAAATTGAAATTTGGGCATGAGTGAGGAAGAATTTCACCCATTCTAAAACCCTACATACCTGGGAATGGATTGATTTCGAGGTTCCTTGAATATCCACAAAGAAATTGATGGAAATTTGGGGAAGAAGACCTTGAATCTCCCAAAAATCTCTCTATGCTTTTGCATGAGAATGGGCATTCATAAAGGACTTAGCTTGTCTTATCTCACTCAAAAAAATATCAAAAACGACGTAGTTTAGGCCTTAGGAACTTAGGAATTATGAAAACATCCTTATTAAAATGCAGGAAATTTCTAGTCGCCAGTCCCCACGAGGGACCTCAAGGATCGTTGCCCAGGCCACGACTCGTGGCCATTGTCCGTTGAGTCCACTTTCAAAAACATCCAAGGGGACCCCATGGGTGACTTCACAAGTTGTGAGGTCAGACCATGACACGTGGTCACCTTTGGTGGCATACACTGCCCATCCCAACTTGCCAAACCTCCAAGGTAGACCACGGGTTACCTCACGAGTCGTGAGGTCTGACCAAGACTCATGGTTAGGCCCGTGGCCTCCTCACTCAGGCCTTGCAAAACCATGCTGACCACGATTCACCTTGCGACTCGTGGTCACTCCTCATGACCCACCTCATGGGTCGTTCTGTGACCTGGTGTGAATTATCAATTTTTTTCTCCATTTTTACTTACGGGTCTGATCCTTGGATTCCCAGGGTATAACAATATCTCCTCCTTGGAAAAATTTGTCCTCGAATGTTAGAAACACGTAGAAAACTCAGAAACAAGCTATCACCATATATAATTATCGGTCATTTATGCCGAAAACTGACGGAATTACTACCTCTGACAGGAACTACATATCTGAACTAAATTCATACATCACATACATATACCATATCATAGAACATGAAAAGTTGATTAAAGTTTTAGGGCAAAACTGATACCTCAAACTGAAATTGAGCCGGTATGGAATAAATGAGGGTATTTAGCTATTATAACTTCTTCAGCTTCCCACGTAGCTCTCTCAACATGCTAATTTCTCCATAATACTTTAACTGAAGCTACTTTTGTGTTCCTTAGCCTCTAAACCTGACAATCCAAGATCTCCACCGGAATTTCCTCATAGTTGAGGCTATCCTTTACACCAACGCTGTCTACCGGGACTACTAAATATGGATCACCCAAGCACTTTTTCAAGAGCAATGCAAGAAACACAAGATGAACTGAAGCTAATCCTGAAGGCAAGTCCAACTCATACGCCACCTTACCAACTCTCCTCATAACCCGATAAGGACCAATGTAGCGGGGACTGAGTTTCCCTTTCTTTCCGAACTGCATGACTCCCTTAATGAGAGATACCTTTTGAAATACCCAGTCGTCCACATTAAACTCTAGATCCCTTCTCCTCACATTAGCATACGACTTTGACAACTCTAAGCTATTTTTAATAGGTCTCTTACCAACTAAACCTTCACCATTGCCTCATGAACTGAATGTGGTCCTATCATAGTTGCCTCGCCAATCTCAAACCATCCAGTGGGAGATCTACACCTTTGCCCGTAAATAGCCTCGAACGGTGCCATCTGGATACAAGAGTGATAACTATTATTATTGGCGAACTCGATTAAGGGAAAATGATCATCCTAACTACCTTTAAAATCCATAACACATGCCCTCAACATATCCTCGAGCGTCTGAATGGTTCATTCTGTCTGGCCGTCTGTTTGCAGATGGAAGGCTGTGGTGAGCTTAACTTGTGTCCCAAGTCCTTTTTGAAAAGAATGCTAGAATTGAGAGGTAAACTGAGTACCTCAATATGAAATAATAGACAAGGGTACCCCATGAAGTCGAACCATCACCCGAATATATAACTTGGCATAATCATCCGCTGAATCCGTGGTTTTGACCGGTAGGAAGTGTGCCACCTTAGTTAACCTGTCTACTACCACCCAAATGGAGTCACAGTGTCGGAGAGTACGAGTAGACCTGTAACAAAATCCATATCTATTTCCTCCCACTTCCAAGTGGGAATGCTAATATCCTGAAGTACACCTCCCGGTCTTTGATGCTTGACTTTCACTTGCTGATAGTTTGAACATTTAGCTACGAACTCCGTAATATCCTTCTTCATACCATCCCACCAATAGATTTTTCGCAAGTCCCGATACATCTTCGTAGATCCCAGGTGGATAGAATATCTAGTACCATGTGCATCATGCAATATCCGAATTCTCAAATTATCAATGTCTGAAACACATAGTTGACCCTGGTATCATAGCACCCTATCTCCCCCATGGGAGAAAACCTCCACCTATTGACTCTGTGCTGCTTCCTTCAGCTTCCTCAAAGTCGAATAATCATCTTTCTTAGATTTGACATCGACCACAAAGGAGGATTCTGACCCATTCCGCACAATAGTGCCGCCATTAGTCGAGTCGATCAATCTAACTCCCAGTCTTGCAAGCGGTTGACATCCTTCACCAACTCCTTATTTCCCTCATCCACGTGGGACACACTCTCCATAGAGAGCCTACTAAGTTCATCCGCAACCACATTGGCCTTTCCCGGGTGGTAAAGGACACTCATTCCATAGTCCTTAAGTAACTCCAACCACCTCCTTTGCCGAAGACTTAGATCTTTCTGTATGAACACATATTGCAAGATCTTGTGATCCATAAATACATCCATATGGACCCCATACAAGTATTGCCGCCATATCATCAATGCAAACACCACCGCAGCCAACTCAAGATCATGGGTTGGGTAATTCTTTTCATGAACTTTCAACTATCTCGAGGCATATGCTGTTACCTTCTCATGCTGCATCAACACACATCCTAGTCCGACTCTCGAAGCATCTCAATACACTACAAGGCCATCAGTACCCTCGGGTAAATTCAACACTGGTGGTGAAGTGAGTTTGATCTTCAACTCTTGGAAGCTTTTCTCACAAGCATCGAACCATTGGAAGTTCACCTTTTTCAGAGTCAACCTGGTCAGTGGGGCTGCAATTGATGAAAAGCCCTCAACAAATCATCGGTGGAAGCCAGCTAGACCCAAGAAACTCTGAATTTCTGAAGGATTCAGTGGTCTGGGCCAATTCTTCACCGCCTCAATCTTCTAGGAATCTACTCTTATGCCTTCACTTGATACCACATGACCTAGAAATGCCAGCGAGTTTAGCCAAAATTCATATTTGCTAAACTTTGCATATAGTTGACGATCCTTGAGGGTTTGCAACACTATTCTCAAATGAGTGGCATGCTCCTCCTCAATCCGGGAGTATATAAGATTGTAATCGATGAACACAATCATGAACATATCAAATATGACTTGAACACCCTGTTCATTAAATCCATTAAAGCTGCAGGGGCATTGGTTAGTCTGAAAGACATAACAACAAATTCGTAGTGAACATACCAAGTCCTGAAAGCGGTCTTCAGGATGTCACTCTCCCAAACTCTGAACTGGTGATACCCAGACCTAAGATCAATCTTGGAGAAGTACTTGGCACCCTAAACCTGGTCAAAAAAATCATCAGTCCTTGTAAGGGGTACCTGTTCTTAACGGTAACCTTGTTCAATTGTCGATATTTAATACACATGCGAAGGGAACCGTCCTTCTTTCGAACAAATAGAACAGGTGCACCCCATGGAGACTGGCTCGGTCTAATGAAGCCCTTATCCAACAGATCCTTTAACTGATCCTTCAATTCCTTTAGTTCGACTGGGCTATCCTGTAGGGAGGAATAGAGATAGGCTGAGTATCGGGTAATAGATCAATACTGAAATCAATTTCCCTCTCCGGAGGAACACCGGGCAATCATCAGGAAACACCTCCGGATATTCACACACCACATCCTTAACCCTAACTTGGTGGTACATGCAACCTTTAGAGATCATCTTCCTGGCCTTAAGATATGAAATAAATTTCCCTGCTGGTACTGTCAAACTACCCTTCCACTCAAACAATGACTCACCCAGAAAACAAAATTCCATCGTACGGGTCCTACAATTAATTGAAGCATAATATGCAAACAACCAATCCATGCTAAGAATAATGTCAAAGTCAGTCATGGATAATTCTATAAGGTCTGCGAAAGTAACCTTATGCAACACAGTGACCGAGCATTCTCTATATACTCGTCTATCTATGATCGAATCACCAACATGGGTCAAAACTTAAAACGGTTCTGACAAGGTGTCGGGACTAACTCCAATACTACTAGAAATGTAAGGAGTCACAAAAGACAAGGTAGCTACCGAATCTAGCAAGGCATAAGTATCAATGTGAAAGACATGAAACATACCAGTGACCACGTCTGGCGAAGTCTCCTTCTCCTGGCGCGAGGTAAGGGCATAGAATTGGTTTTGGCGCTGTCCATCACCTCCACTAGTCGATGATCCCTTTGGAGCAGAATGGGCAGGAGCTGCTGCTGTCCTGGTGGCCTATGCACGACCCCTATCATCACCCTATCTAGCATATGGGCACACTTGACGCATGTGCCCAGATCTACCACACCCATAGCAAACATATGAACCGAGCAGGCACACCCCAGCATGGCTCTTGCTGCACTTTCCGCAGGCTGGAGAGGTATACTCTAACTGGATGCCCCTTTGATCCCTAGACCCTGAAGCCCTACTCCTATGATCTCTCCTAGGCCTGGATGGAACACTACCTGATGATGGTGCTGGGGCTAGTGACCTCCGCTGAAATGGTGGACAGTAGCCACCGCCGGACCTCTGATGTGAAAACCCACGGCTGTCTGTCCAAGCCCTCTTTGCCTCCCTCTCCCTCGCATGAGCGGCCTCCATCTACTGGGCGTACAACACTATGCGAGGAAAGTCCATATCCTAGTGGAGGATAGTAGTCCTGCAATCCTTGTCTAAATACCAGCCATACCATGAACGAATCAACTCACCCGCGCCCTCCGATCCATCACTAAATTTGGGGCGTACTTGGATAAATGAGTGAACTCAAGCGAATACTCCAGCATTGTCATCTTTCCCTACTTGAAGTTCACAAACTCAGCTGCTTTCAACTCTCTCATCTCCCGAGGGAAGAACCTGTCGAGAAAGGCCATGTGGAACTCATCCAAGATGATAGGGCCCGCTCCCGCTTTCCTGTTGTCCTTCCATTTCTTGTACCAAATATGAGCGACCTCTTTTAGCTGATAAGAGGCCATTTCTACACATTCCCCATTTGTCACCCCATAACCTGAGTGACCTTCAAGATCCCTTCAATAAACTTGTACGGATCCTCGTCCAACTTTTACCCCGTAAACTCAGGAGGGTTCGTCCTTAAGAAGTCTCTAATCCGAGCCATTGCTGCATTGCCATTCTGTGGGACCTGCGCAATAGCCTGCTTGTTGACCTGAGTGGTCAAGGCTTGCGCCAACATCTGAATAGCCGCCCCAAACATAGCATGGGCAGCTGGCTCTGGTGCCTGAGGCTCCTGAACAGGTGGGGCTTGCTGATGCCCATGGTCTTTGCCATTTTCGTGGACTTCATCATTTCCATTCCTCTTTCTGTTCATTCTTCTAGGAGCAATAATTCTTCAATCGCGAATCGCATGAATTAGAAGGATGGAAAGGCTTTTCATTGCAGGACATAGAACATGAAAGAAGGGAACAATTCCTAAACGTTTAGTAGACTCTTCTTCATAAGTGTGGAGCGTTTCACACCTATGAAAAAGACTCTACTTAACGCAGCTTTCAGAAACCCTAGGACACTTCAAACCTATTGCTCCAATACCAAGTTTGTCACAACCCGAACATACACTCGGTTCATAGACACTGGAAAAGGGACCCCTAGAGACCCCAAGTCTACCCATGGAACATGCATACAACTAATCACATTCAAATAAGCGGAATGATAATCATCAAAAAATATAGTAGAAATGTAATTATAGCATAACATCAGGAAATACTAGAAGTATACATACTTGAACACTACATACTTGTGTTAAAGCCTCTAAGACATAAGATGGGTTGATGGAACAACATCCCCAACTAACCCGACCAATACCAAAATAGAAATATCCTGAAAGTCTATCAAACGGCCCTCGGAGCATGAGGACTCACCAATAAGCTGAAAGCGTAAGCTGAGATGGACTAAGGATGAGGATGAGCCTGAGATCCGGACCCTGTATCATAAAATGATACATCATAGAAAGTATGCGGTCAGTATGTGGAATGTACTGAGTATGCAAGGTATGTAAAATGGACATTTTATAGTAAACAAAACTCATAAGCAATATAAGAGAAGGACATCATGCTTACATAAAAAATTTCACAATAAAAAATAAGGCTCAAGACTTCCAAATAATTCATAATCATTCATTTTCATAATCGTAAGTAAACTTTATCAAAACATAACTTGAGCCACAACATAAACATAACAATGCATAAAACATGCAGAATTATGGGAGGACTCTTCATAACACACCATCATGGTAGAGCCTTTCATGATGCCCCACCATCTCACTTAAGTGGGTAGAGCCGACCCTGGCTTGCTAGGCGAGGGTCGTGCATTAGGTGTGATATCACATTTGAGGGGATCATTATCAATACATCATATCATTTAGAAACCCATGGTGGCACGTGGTTATGAGACACC